>PVKA01033812.1:0-24020 GCA_004027165.1 Ctenomys sociabilis | reverse complement strand
ATAAGAGACATCTGCTATAATAATGTCTGTAAGTATAATATCATGTATGCAACTTGTACAATACCAAAACAGTATGAAAACCGTTTGCAATGTATTAATTTATCGAATCTGTCTTGTTAAGGTGTCTTAAAACCGTCTGATTTATATTTGTACTTCAATAAAATAAAAAAAGTAGAAAAATAAATAAAAAATAAATAAAATCAGTCCAAATAGCTGAGCAGATTAAAGCTCCTGCGAGCAGGTGCAGGGACCAGAGATTTGATCTCCTAGCCTTCTGTGCCACCCTGCCCCTGGGAGTGCACTAAGAGCAATTGAAATTAGACATGGTGTCACATGGCTGTGATCCCAGCTCTTGGGAGTCTGTAAACAGATGGATCACTATGAGTCTGATCTAGTAGTGACATCCTGAACACCCTGTAGATCCTTCGCTGAAACACACACACACACACACACACACACACACACACACACACACACATTCAAAAAACACATTCAATTGATCAGAATATGGGGATCATCTCTATAGATAAGTAGTTGAGACACCAGTACAGTTTTTGTATTTACATGTACTTTTCCTGTGCTAGTTTACATAGAAATGTCACATAAACTCATATAAGGAATTGGTCATTCTGGATAAATGAAAATTTTATCACTGTATATTTATCCATGAACTTAAAAAAGCAATATGTATATTCACATGTACCTATGTATCTATTTCCATAAGTTAAAATATCTACAATCTGTACAATTTTTATTATATCAACTTAATAATGAAATATTATCAAGGCTTACAGCTCAAATCCATCTTTTCTACTTTTTGTGGCTAGCTCAGTCCACTCTGGGGGTGAGACTGGCTTGGCATTGGCACCAGGGATCAAACAGTGGTCCTGGCACTTGCCTTAGTTTGCCGAAGCAGGTGCTTTAGACTGCTGAGCTATCTCGCTGGCCCTCAAACCAATCTTCTAATTACAAACATTACCATTACTTAAGTGAAGGAAGTGCTTGATAGTAGATATTAACTTGGTATAAAATATGATGCTTTAAGTGATGAAAAGCCTATCTCTAAAAGGAAAATATTGTGTAGATTAATCAAATAATGTGAGAGGTGCTTTAATGTCTTCAAAAGGATACTAAAATGAAAGCATATCATTAACTAAAATAGAAATGGAACTTTTTAAATAGTAATTGCTGATTTAAAATGCTTGAAGGGCTCCAGGGACATGAAGTAAGAGCAGATGATTCTCAGCATCTCCAAGGCATAGAATGAGTGGCAGGAATCTCATCCCAGCTCTCTCACTACACTCACTGTGGGCATCACACCCACAGACAAAGCACAGACTATTCCTCAGTCTGTGGCCCTCCCAGCTGGCTTATGCCTCACAGGAAAGAGAAGGTGGTAATAGCCAGGGAGAAGAGCAGTTGCAAAAGAATCACAGTGCAAATTTCTGCAGCATGAATTTTACTAACAAATGTGGGAGAAACCATGTTTATATTTAAACGAACATGGGTGCATTGAGTAGAACATAAAATTTGCATGAATTTTTCAGATAAATCTGAGGACTTAAAAGAAACATTGCTCTTCTTTTCTGTGGAGAGTCTCTGTAGGTTCTCCTTCCCTCCCCTTTGCTATTAGAATAATTCAGTGAGAAAGTCTGTGAAACACTGCCTTATCATTGCTTCGATATTCCACATAAAATAAAAATCAATTTCTGTGAAGATGGCAACTGTATTCTGTAGATGCTCGCTTTTTCTTTGGTCCACGGAGCCTGAGTTCAGCCCAAATTTTGCTTGAAAATCTTTGCTCTATGGGGAGCTCATCCCTTTTCATCCTTGGCCTCTGCATTGCTCGCTGGCTTTGGTGATCCACTTCTCTCTGCTTTCTCTTTTTTTGTCTTCTTCCTGTTCTTTTCCCTTTCCCTCTCCCTTTCTCTCTCCTTTCATTCTTCTGGCCCTCCTTCAAATATTTAACCTTCAATGTCTATTTGAAGCACTATGGGTAAACACTGTAGTGATAAAAATTGAATATAAGATATCAAAGGTTGGGAACCTTCTCTTTTAAATTCTGGGGTGTCAATGAAGCCATTGATACAGGAGATAAGTAGAAGAATTGAGCTTTTAATAACTCAAGTGTCACACCATTGCTTCCAGAAGCTAGACAAAGCAGTGAATCTCTTAATATGTCAAAAAGAAAAGAAAAGAAAGCACATTTAAAGGCATGAACATGGAAAATGACATTGTGGGTTAAACTAGTGATGAACATTTTATTTCAGTGTAGTTAGTGCAAGAAAGATGATTGTTTGAGAATACATGTAAGTTGGTACCAGTAATGGAAGATACTTTGCCAAAAAGAGAAAAAAGTACAGGAAATCTTGTATGAAACTTGTACATATTGAATTCTCCTTTGCAAATATAGCCTAACCTTGATGCTAATTTAATTGCTTCAGAGACATTTGCTCATCATTGTACATGACCCATTTACTCCTACTTACCGTCTTCAATCACCTATATGTCTGGATGAATAAGATTAAGAATAAAATTCTGCAGAGCACCTGCAGCTTTGTTAGTAGGTAGGGCTGTTGGGCATACATTTTAGAAAAGGTAGTTTATAGATTAAGTGGTCATACATGTGTTTAAGCACTCAACTCTACCTTACTGTTTCTATCAGAGATGTAAATAGAGTGTTGTCATACATTTTCCTTTTTCTAAAGACAGCCTATACTCCCATACACAAAATATTCAATTTTATTTTACAACATGTGAGGTTATAAGAATGATGGCTTGAAAACTTGCTATCTTACTATTTCATAGGACACAGATCCAACATGGATCTCATTGGCATTCAAGTAAGTTCTGAGTAGAGGTTATTATTTGAAAGCTCATTTTTTCTATATTTAAAGGCTTCTCTCTCTCTCATTGGCTAATAGTGTTCTTTCTTCATTTTCAAAGTGAGCAACATAGAATGTTTCTCAATCTCTCTGGTTGTAATGGTTTATTACAGACACCTCCCAAAGCCCCAGGCATTCATAGGAGGGACTTTCTCACACCGGATGGCTCTAGGGCTTGAGACTCTGAGACTAGGAGTGTGTGGCACTACAGTCGCATCTGATGTCCTTCTTACTTATCTTTGTTATGGGTTACTCCTCTTTTTTCTCAATTTTGTTTTTCTTTTTAATGTATTTAGTATAGGATCTACAGGATCTCAGTACATGGCTCTGATTGGCAGTACTTGTCCTGCTTTCAGCGTCTCAAGAGCTGTGACTGGAGGTGTGTGTCACCACACCCAGTCTCAATCACTGTCTCAGTGTGCCTGGGGACAGGGCTGGCACCGCACGCTGGGGATAGAACCCCAGTCTCTGCATTTGCCTAAGAAGGTGCTTTAGTCTGCTGAGCTATCTGGCCAACCCTTTTACTCTTCTTGTTGCTGAAACAAAATACCAGACACACAAAGCTAAAGGAGGAAAGGTTTATGTTGGCTCACTGAGTTCTGATCTTTCAGCCCATAGCTGACTCCAAGGCAAAGTGGAGTGTCAGAGGTCCGTCAACAGAAGCAACACTCCACGGCAAGCAGCCAGCCTGCCTTTCCATCTGTCCTATCCATAATACTGTAAGTATGCTAATTCTAATCAATGAGATAATTTAATACCACATATACCTAAGGGGATTATTTTGAGTTGTCAGTGATTTCATAGATCTCAATTAATCCACAACCACTATTACAATCTTGTTAGTTGCTTTTGCTTGTGTAATATTTTCCTGGTTATTTATCCTACACATGCCCTTGCATTGGTATATTTTCAGAAACAACTATTTCTCTGGGCTTTTTTCTTTTATAAAATAGGTCCAATTTTATTCATAAATTATTAATCAGAAATTGCAAAAATAGATTTACAGAGTCAGATATTGAGCTCTGCAGGCATTTTGTCTTGTTTCTTGTCCCTAGAGATCTCCACTTTTAACCCCACCTAAGTTCTAAATGAGACACCTTGTACCAACCCTGTCTAGGGAGATCAACTCGCTCAATTTTATAGTTGGTTTGGGATGTTGCCTCTGTCCTCTGTCTATATCTGGTAGATGTTCTGCACATCCAAAGTCAAAATAGGGAGGTCCATGCTTAATTCAGAGTGCTCTCTCCCTCTTAGAGTCTTAATCATTTGTGCAGTTATTTATTTATTTATTTATTTCACAAAATAATAAAAAGTTCATGAGATTAGGACTTGAACTTCTGGGGATGGGAAGGACTTTGTTTACTATGAAAATTTATGTAGTTGTACGTACGACTTGTCATTATCTATTTTAACACCAAGAGCCCAGAGAGAGAAATCGAAAGACATCTCAGAGATGAATGCAGTGTCTTGACAGAACAAAAGGTCTCTAGCTCCAACCTCCTCCACAGAAATTTAGTTATGAACTATCCACAGATAAAATAATCGGAAATATTTAACACCTAAGAAGTGTGTGTGAAAATAACTTTAGACCAGAGAACTTACAAAACACACATTTAAAATATAAGAGGCACAGATTGACTTAGACACTTTTGCATTCACTCTAAGCCAGTGCATTATCGTACACTGAAGATCCAGCTGGGCCCATCAGGAAAGAGAGGCCAAGGTGAAAATTCAGGTTTTCCATCATTCTGAAAGTTTTCTCAGGAAGCCAGCTCCTAGTATTCCCTTATGAAGAACACAAGCAACTTTGGATGGGCTAGGCTCTGGGGTGATTCAGAAACAGGGGCAGGACTCACAATAGCCAGTGCAGCAGTCTTGGCAGTGACTGCACTTCAGCTCATGCCAAACCCTAACTGTATTGTTCTTCATGGACTACAGTTGGCAAGGTTGCCCCACATGGGTAACTGCCTGGCTTTCTCACTTAGCTTCAGTGAAGGAAGCTTTCTATTGAGCATTCCCCAAGCAGGGAAACAAAGATAGCTTTGCAAATAATGGTGTAGAAGCATATCTAGCCCTGCTTAATTCCCGTGACCAAAATATTCTGCTTGTGTTTTATGCAGACCTGGAGGCAGGTAGAGATCTATGCATAGGGACATCTGACCCTGCCCAGATCTTCTAGCTGAAGGATAACCTCACTGATATTTGCACATAGTGTGTGAAGTAAGTGTACGCTCCTGTGTGCCTGTGGGCACAGGCTTGGCTCTGCCTGCCCTAAGGGGCTGAACATTGAATTCTGAGACCTCACTCACTGACATATGGGTCTGCTAATTATAGTTGTCACAGAGCAGTATAAGTGAGATAGCTAAGTCTGCTTGCAACCCTGAATGCTCAGGGTTGTCACAGAGCTCTTTAAGGAGCTCTCTTGATTGTGGAGGTTAGCCAGCTTTCTTACAAGATTGTAGAACACACTCAGAAGTGTTGTGAGACTACAGCACACAGGCAACACTCCAAAGCCACTCAAACGCTGAACAAGTAGATCTTGTGCAGGTGCCCCATTCAGGGTCCTAGGCTGCACTGGGAATAAAAGTGCTCTATGAAAAGCAAAACAGAACAAAATGCCTGCAAAATCCCAAAGGGGTAGTTGTTTCCAAAAATACGCCAATTCTATGACATATGAAGGAGAGGAAACCAGGAATGATACAAACAAAAGAAATTAACAAGCTTATAACAGTTGACTGTGGATAATTAGTGATCTATGAAATCACTGAAAATTCATAATAATCCTCTTAAAGAATTTGAGGGAACTGTAAGATGGTACATACAGACAAGCAAACAAAGGCAAAACATTTCATGAATGAAATGAAAATATTGAGAAATAGGAACAATAATGAAACCCCAGAGATAATATGTATATTAAATGGACTGAAAAAGACAAGTAGAAAGCTTCCACTAAAAACAGGCTTGGTGGTACACGCTTGTAATCCCACTGCTGGGGAAGCTGAGACAGGAGGATCACTGTGAGTCCAAACTGTGTAGTGAAGCCCTTTGTATCAAATAAAAAAAAAAAACCTCAATAATATAAGTAATACATGGTCCTATTGAGAATACTCTGATCCATGGGTGTCCACATTTTGATAATCTGGGATGTATTAAGTGAACTGAAATTGTCTTGGGTCACATATAAAATGTAGAGCATAGATAATGTAGGTCAGTAATGAAACTTTCTTGAATATGTTTTATTATAGTGTTACAACTAACTGATATACGCCTGTTAATAATTAAGAAAGCGTATCTAGTTAATAATTATAAAGATTTATCTTGGTAGACACACATGCAGCCAGTTGCATCACAGCAATGTTATTGGCAGTTACTGCGCTTTCTTTCCCTAGGTCACAGAAGCACACGAAAGTCTGGTGCACATGAGCTTCATTGATGGCTAGTATGCAGTCATAGAGGGGGCCGAGTGAACACGGCACTGTGGCGAGCTCTGCACTGTCTGCTGTCACCTATGCGGGTTCACATTTCAGTGTCACTCAGCTGAGTCCTGAAGCATACAGACAAAAGTCACATGATAATGATGCTGTCGATGATCTCGTTGGGGCCACAGCATTAACCGCTCAAGGCCATGTGTGTCCTGTGGGTTGGGCAAGCCTGCTCCAAAATGTAAAGAAAATGCAGAAAGAGATATTACGGTGGCTGAAGGTCAAGAGACAAAACAGTTTAATCAACTGTAGCTTTAATAAATTATTAAAGGATGCAATTACAAAAAGATGTAAGTTTTGGCATCAATAATGTAAAAGGTATGAGAAAAGGCAGCTAAGACTAGAGATTATGTTTGCTATTAAATTTAAGTCATTATCAACTTAAGCTAGTGCACCATAAGAAAGTTTTTATAAACTTCAGAGTTAGCACAAAGCAAACACTAACAAAAGGTGTGCAAAATTTTAAAAAATAAAAAAAGAAACATGACCATCAGAAAAGCATCTAACCACAAAAGAGGGCAGAAAGAAAGCAATGTATTATTAAGGAATAGATGCATAAGTGACAACAAAAACAAAATTTGATAAGCCAACCAGAAAACAAATTACAAAATGGAAGTAGCAGGTTTTACCTATCATAATTACTGGAAACCCAAATGGATTACATTCTGCATTCAAAAGATACGGGATGACCAGGGCTGGGGAGATAGCTCAGTTGAATAAACACTTTCCTGGCAAGCTCAAGGGCCTGAGTTCAATCCCTGGTTCTGCCATAAAAAGAAAAATATGGAATGACCAAATGGATTTAAGCAATTGAATCAGACTAGATAAATAGTACAAATATCAACCAAAATAAGAATTAAGGTTTTAAAAGAAAGTTTAAGAAAACTATTCTAGCCGGGAAAGAGAGAAGATATAGTTAAATAAAATAAGCAAAAGGCAGAGCTTACAGCAGACAGTACATAACCACGAGGATCATGACATATTCTCTGAACAGTTATAAAATAATGAATTAGGCAATAATCTAGCAGAAATGAGTGTGTTGCTGCACCCGTATTACCTCCTAAGACTGAATCAGGAAGCACTGGAAAGTCTGAGTAAACAAAAACATTAAAAGACACTGAACCTAAATTTAAATGTCTCAACAGGTCACTAACATCTAATTCTACAACAGGGTAAAAAATATTGAATTCAATGAATGCTGTGAAAAGTTCATACACTGAATTCATATAACATGGGTAGAGTAAGGGTAGAGTTTGCTTGTAATTCTAGAATTCTGGAAGGCTAAGAAAGGAGTATTACAAGTTTGAGATCAGTGTGAGCAACTTAGCAACTTGGCAAGACCTTGTCTCAACATAAAATATTAACAGGTGTATGCTAGGCATATATCTTAGTGTGAGTATATTGATTTCGATGTCTGGTATTCATAAATAATGACAGAAAGTTATCCCATGTTCATCAATTAGAAAAACATACATTATGAAACTGTTAGTAGTTTTAGAAAAGCAGAAAAAAAGTCCTTACATGGATATGAAATGCAAGATCCTATATCATCAAATGATCTTGAGCAAAAACAAATAAAACCAAAACTGGAAACATTTTATTCCTGGTTTAAAAACATATTGTGAACCTATCGTATCAAAAATACTGTAAAATATATACAAAAAAATATGAAATAGGATCACAAGGTGAGAAGTAGACCCATGTGCTTGAGTTCAATTGATTTTTTTCCACAAAGATATCAACAACACACAGTGGGGAAGGGACAGGTTCTTCAATAAAAGTCCTGGAAAACATGCATAACATCAGGTACTATAAATTTATATTATTGTGTCTCACAATATGCAAATTCAACTCAAAGTTAATTCAAACAATATATTTAAATTTGTATGCTGTAAAACTAATAGAAGAGAACACACGAAACAATCTCAACACTGACTAAAATAATGAAAGTGCATGTAATTAAAAATGAGAAAAACAAAAAACAAAACTACTACAGGGAATACATCAAACTACAAAGCTTCTGTACAGTAAATAACATTAAGATTTGGCAAAATGAAGCGAGCCCATACAGTGTGAGAAAATATTTTCAAACATATATCTGATACAAGGGTACATACAAAACATATAAAAAATTTACTAACAATTTAACAGCAAGAAAAGAAACAGATCAATAAAAAATGAAGGTAGGACTTGACTGGACATTTCTCAAAAGCAGTTAAATTGTTGACAGTCCCATGGGAAAAAATACTCAGCCTCACTAATTATTGTGGTAATGCAAATTATAGCTATGATAAGATTTCACTTTAGCAGAATTACTACTATCAAGAAGATCAATGATGACAAATGTTGTTGAGCACATCGAGTAAAAGAAGCACCTGCACATTGCTGGCATGAATTTGTGCTGCCACAGTAGAACTTCTTCAAAAACCTAAAAGTAGATCTACTCTGTGATCAAACAATGCCACTCCTTATTATGCATCCAAACATTTGGAAATCCTCATGAGGAAAGGTTACCTGCACCGCCGTGTTCTTTTCTTTTAATCCTTCCAGATTCTTTAAATTTAATTATTTTATTCTATTCAATTTTATTTTATTTCATTTGAAGAGTAAAAACAAACCGCAGATACAAAGAAACAGGGTAACATACAACAATACATACAGCACACATTCTGAAAGCAAGAACAGCAAATTAAAAGTGGTTGTGATATTACCTATTTTTGTAGTCAAATCTGTTGCTCAGATTAACAGATTTAGTTATGCAAGAAGGACAAATAATTGAATATTAAAACCTGCTTTCAATAAACCTTTCATTTTTATTCACTTAAAATAACCAAGGTGTGTAATCCACCTGTTTATAATAAATAGTAAAGAAATTTTGGGTTTTATTTAGAAACACATATTTTCACAAAACATGAATTTCATGCATCCATTCTTCAGAAAAGTCAGAAAGTGGAAACAACTCAAATGTCCATTCAATGGGTAAGATATGACATGAGGTACAATATATCCCAAAGATCATTTATTTTAGTATAATAATGAAGAGAAAATATACTACTATAACCCTAAATATGTAGAAATTAAAAATTAAATAGGGATATTTGTACACATAAAATGCTATTGAGATTTTTTGAAAGAATTTCTGTCATCTTGAGTAACATGAGTACGATAATATGCAAAGTGAACTAAGCAAAGGAAGGAGATATTGCATGCTCTGAATTATATTTACAATTCTAAAATCTCAAAGCTATGAGATTAAAATACAGAACAATAGCTATTGCAAGCTGTATAGCAGTGAGGGAGTGAGGAAAGGAAGAGTTATTTTTGGACCAGGGATATAGCTCAGTAGAAAAAGTTCTTGCCTGGCAAGCACAAGGTCCTGAGTTCAATCCCTGATACTGCAAAAAAGAAAGTTATTTTTACAAGTACAAAGATACAGTTGAACAGAAGGAATAATTTTTGAGATCTAGTATATAGCTAAGTGACTGTAAACAATGATTATAATACATTGTATACTCCAATATGAGGACAGTATATTTAAAAATTTTTGAGGTCTTGCTTTATCTTGCTCTTAACCATCTGGCAGAAAAGTATAAAAATGAGGTATATAACATGGGGCCATAATAATAAGTTGAGCTGTAACAGGCTATAGTCAACAACATCTTCAGATAACTCACTACTATTGTGGACTGCAGGACTGTGTTTGATTGTGTTGTCGAGTTCAGGCACCAAAAAAGGGGGATACAAAAGAAGAACCATGATGTGTTTGTATAAACAGTATAGTTAGGATAAATATGCAGTGCTTCTGTATAATTTTGTGAGAATCAAGATTTACACTAATAGTGGTTGGGCAAGATATTTTGTCGGCTTCTAGTACTAAGGACAACCATTAGGAAGATAACAAAGTAGAAAGTATCTGTGCTATAATTCAGCTTTAAAAAATAGGATAAGTATAGAGCTATATTCTCTTAATTCATTGATCAGAGACATCTTTTATAATAGTGTCTGTAAATAGAATATCATGTATGCACCTTGTACAAGAACCATCCATTGCAAAAACAATTTGCAATGTATTAATTATTGAATCTGGCCTGTTAATTTGATTTGAAACTATCTCACTGCTATTTGCTCTTCAATATAAATAAATAAAAAATGAGAGACAAGAATAAAAATTTGTTTTCTTGAAAGCATGTGGTAATATTCAATCATATGTCCTATCTTGCATAACTATATTTTATAATCTGAGCAAAAGATTAAGAAAAAAATAGAAAACATAAAAAATAAAAATTTGCAAAAGAAAATGAGGGTGTTGATGGGTACGTGCCATCACAGAATATTCCACACATATGCACATTGACTTGGTAGTTAAACATCAATCAATCCATACTGAAAATTCACAATAGTTAATGAAAAATTTGTGCTCACAATAAAGCACAGCTGGATAATTCTTTATTGATTGGCTTTTAAACGTAAATTGGTTTGTTACTGCAATTTTCTTAGAAAATAATGTTATGACCAGGAATTTTTTTTGTATTGCAGTATTGTCCTGCTATTAACTGAGAGATTTTGAACATGTTATTTAAAATTCTGAGTTTTTTGCACAAATAGTGGTTGGACAAGATATTATGTCGGTTTCTAGTACTATGGACAACCACTAGGAAAATAACAAGGTAGAAATTATTAATTATTGAATATGTGATATAATTCAGGTATAAAAAGTAAGTAAACAGCTACACTCTCTTAATTCACTGATTAGAGACATCTGCTATAATAATGTCTGTAAGTATAATATCATGTATGCACCTTGTACGATACCAAAACATGAAAACAGTTCGCTATGTATTAAGTTATCAAATCTGTCCTGTTAATTTGTCTTAAAACTGTCTCATTCCTATTTGTTTGTCAATAAAATAAATAAAAAAGTTTCTGAGTTTTGCTTTTCTTATTTATAAAATGTATACATAGACAGGCATATATCTTGGAAAAAATATAATTATGTCTGAAAAGTGTTTAACATATTTTTAGGTACTTAACAAGGAAGTTAATTTCAAGTTCTTAGTGGAATTTAAGGAGAAGAAAATTTTAATGTTTTTTCAATAATTTTTTTAATATACAAAAGTGTAGATCAAAATGTTTGTATACATCACCCATGTGGATGAGTCACGGCCAATGCTTGACCAGATTGCTCTCTGTGAGAGCCTGAGAGAAAGTTTTCTCTTCATGTGACTCTCCCCAGGCACACTATAGAATTTCAATCTCTTTCCTCCGTGGCTCCACAATCTCCTTGCTCAGAAAATTTGGAGCTCACCTGAGTCTCATATTGCAGTACATGTTCTCCTATGTCCTGAGTCTTCACTGACCTTGAAAGGCTAGGGCCAAAATGTTGGCTGGCCTTGTGGCTCTTCTATTTCTCTAACTCTGACTTGTGATCTTAGGTTGTTAACATGGATGACACAAACAAAAGAACTACAGAATAATGTACAGGACTACAAGATTAAACCCTGAGAAGACTTCAATGACCACATAGGAAATATAAAGTTCATGTGTTGGTATATAAGTTTTGATCTACCTAGGTCTTAACCATCTAGCAGAAAAGTATAAAAGTATAAAAATGAAGTATACATCGTGAGCCCATAATATTAAGCTGAGCTGTAAATGGATATGGTCTACAATTTCTTTGAATAACTCCCTATGGTTGCAGAATGTTGGACTGTGTTGGATTGTGGTGTCGAGTTCAAGCACCTAAGGTAGTTGAATGTCAATGGAGTGCCCACTTTTGACAGACGTAGACAAAGAAAGGGTTGTAGAAAGAAAAAATGATGTGTGTGTATAGACAATACAGTTGGGATAGATAACGCTGTGCTTCTACATAATTCTATGATAGGCAAGATCTGCACTAAAGGTGGTTGGACAGGATATTATGTCAGCTTCTAGTGCTATGATCATCCACTAGGTAAATAATTATTGAATTTTTGATATAATTTCAGCTATAAAAAACCTGTAAATATAATATCATGTATGCACCTTGTACAATACCAAAACGTTATGAAAACAGTTTGCTATGTATTAATTCATCAACCCTGTATGGTTAAGGTGTTTTGAAACTGTCTGATTGACATTTGTATTTTAATAAAATAAAAATAAATGGAAAAAATGTTTGTATAAATATACATATTTGTAATATTATGTTAAAAATTAGAAACTACTAACTGAATACCATTCCTCTTCTTATACAACAAATATATTGCAAATTAAAGATAAGAATTAAATCTGCTGATTAAAATGGAAAAGTTTTAAATGAATGTAAGTTTGATAATTCCTAACAGAATAATTTAGGATTTTATTCTTTCGTACACTTACAGTAACATAACTTTTAATTCCTCTACTCAGCAAATACTTATTTTGTGGCAACTGTTTATAATACTTTGTGCTACAGTAATTGATGAGTAAAAGAAAGGAAAATCTTCTGTACATGTCCCAGGTTAGGACTGACAGTTCACCATTTTTACCCTGTTTTCTCGTTAAGGTCTCTGATTCTCTTCTAGGAAGTAAGTTACCTCTAGCACACTAAGCGTTTCTCTTAACTTTCTTTCACTACTTTTCAATGAAACTGTGGATCTTGGAAAAGTTTTATGAAGAATCACAGTGAACATTCCACACAGAAAAACATGGGCTGGTGAATTGAATTTTCTCCATGTACCTCTCTCAGCAATTTATCTAAAGTTACGTGTTTTCATTTGTTAAATTTATTGTTTCTTATTTAGTTCACTGTTTGCATGGTTATGGACACAGAACAACAACATCAGGTATTATGACCAAATATGTATTGTTTGAATCTTAAGTGATAGAAATGTTGTGTGTCTTAGCTGTCCAATACAGAAGCCACCAAGTTCATGTGGGGCACTTCTATTCTTATTCTTTAAAAATGGCTATTGGAAGTAAGGAAGTACATTTTAAATTTTATTTATTTTTATTAATTAAAGTTTGAATTTAAATAGCTACATATAGTGAATGGCTACTATATTGATTGGTGCAGCAGAATATTCTTGCTTGAATATGAAGTGCTTGATTACTTTAGAGTAGCATGCAATAACAACCCATTTGTCTCAACAATCCTGTTCTTCCACATGACACTGTGAGGTTATCCATGAGAATTCTCATTGATTTTTCCTTTGTTTTTATGAGCACTAATATGCTGAAAAGACTTTGATGTGATGAGGTAGCATAGCTAAATTCTCCATGTCCCTTATTAAGTTTGTCAGGTACATACAAGAAATGCTACACCATCTGAATCCTTTCAGGGCTTTTGTGAAGAAGATATTTGCATTTTAAAAATTACTGAGCACCTACCTACTAATTTCCAGATATGAGGCTACAAAGCCAAACTTCAAAGGAAAATGAATCACTGTCTCCTACTTCAAGAATAAAATTTAGCTCTATACCACCTCTGAATACTGATTTAATATTTATAAAGTGCTGTGGAAAGATACCACTATTAGCATTGCATTATTTAGCTTTTGTAATACTTCCTGTATCCAAAAGTCGTACTTTCAATAATCAAAGTTATTGGAAAGGCGCAAGATCAAAACTTAGGCTGTTTAGAAAATCTGTATGATCTTAAGATCACAGACATTTTTCAGGGAGAGCTTTTAGGTGACAAGAAAGTAAGGGTCTTTCCTATTGATTGAAAACAATAAACAAAAATTAATAGTTTTGCAATGCTTTCATCAGTAGACAACATGTTCTCAGTATGCTCACAATTGAGGTATGATTGGGGCTGGGAGATGGCTCAGTGGAATAAGCACTTCCCTGGCAAGTGTAAGGGCCTGAGTTCAATCCCTGGTTCCACAAAAAAAAAAAAAAAAAAATAATAATAATAATAATAATAATAATTGAGGTATGATTTCTGGTCCTGGAGAAAATAAGGAACATGAGAAATTAAGAGAAATATGAATATATCTGAAGAAAGCTACATGCAAATAGTAGATCACACCGGTCCTGCAGTGCTGCCCCCACCCTGGGGCGCCTGAACTGGCAATCGAAACTTGGTGTGGTGGTGCGCACCTGTAATCCCAGCTCTTGGAGGCTGTAAACAGGCGGATAAAGGTGTTTTCTATTTTTTCTTAAGACAAATAGTACATAAGTAAAAAGTGAAGTAAGTTTACAGGCAGAGGCCAATGCCCTCTTCATTTTAGCCACCACCTATTGCATTCCTACCAGCGTCCAGAAGAAAAAGAAGAGTAAATATTGCATTTGCCAGGACCATTTAGATGATTGGAATTCAACCTTAAGAAAAATAACAAGGGATCTGCCATTGTATTTTACACTATTTATACCAAAAGTGTTTAGTGACTTTTAAATATACTAAATACTCTAATCTTTTTAGATTTATAAGTTAATGACCATTAATCTGTCTTACACATGAGAAACCCGGGTCACTAAGAGGTGCAGTCACCCACCCAAGGTTAATTGGCTATTAAGTGATGTTAGTTATACATCATTTTAGATATGTGTACAATTTTTTAAAAATTTTATTAAAAGCAAGAAGACCAAGATTAACTAACAATCGTGAAACATAAAGTTTTACATGCCACTTAATGATTACTCAGGAATATGCTTGGTTTAAGTAGCTGGATATTATCAGAGCCTAAGGTTCAGTGATGCCAGCCTTTTAGTTTTCCTGCTCCAGGTTCTCATGCATGCTAGGCAAGTGCTCTGTCTGAGAGTTATTTCCCAATCTCCTTTACTGTTTTCTTTTGTTGGCAGTATCAGGCTAAGTTACCAAGCTGGCCTGAAACTTACAATTGCCCTGCTTCAGCCTCTCAAGTAGTTCATTTTTCAAGTATGCACAGATGAGTCTAGCTGTGATTCCTGTTTTTTTGTGTTTTGTTTTGAAAATTTGATTTATTTATTTATTGGGTGCAGGGTCACACTATGCATCTGGGACTCATAGTGATCTTCCTGTCTCAGCCTCCCCAGCACTGGGCTTACAGATGTGCTCCACCAGACATGCTTTCAGTGTTCAGCACAGTACAGGTTGGCATGGCGTGAGTTCCAGGAATGGAGCCCAGGTCCTTACACTTGTCAACTGGGTAATTAGACCACTGAGCTATCTCCCCAGCCTGATCCCTGCTTTTGATGAGTTTTTCAAAAACATCTCCTCCTTCCACTGACGTCCATCATTAATCATACCTCACACTGAGATGTGGTCTTCTTATAAATATGAAGAAAATGCCAGTCTCCAAGTCTTCTCTGGAACTGAATGTGACTTTAGGCTCTTACATACCTCCTTCCCACTGCCTACTACTCTATATTTGATACCAGTTGCATCTGCTACTGCTTCTACACGATCACTCTGAGAAAGCAGACATCTACCTAAAACTTACTGGTGAAATTTCACAAAACCTTAAATATTGCACTATTTAATAAAGTACCACTTGTAGAGGCCAATATTGTTTACCTGGATCTGTCTTAAACACCTCACTTTTCTTAAACAATTGATCAATGACATTTTATTTTTGCAAACATGATTTCTACCACTGTGGTTTGTAGGCTATTTCTTGGTTCGTGAAAACAACAAGAAAAGTTACTCAGTTTGTCTTCTGTATCCTTGGTCTCTGTTTAGCCAGGTGTCATTTTTTAACTTGATGTGAATTATGTTGCAACTTTGATATTAGTCAGGTACAGATACTGGTGTTCATGGAAAATCCACAAAGATAGGACAAATTTGAGGAGCACAATTTGTCAATAGAAATACTTTATCTCCTGCTATTGTGATTATTCCTTCTCTAAATGCTTGGGTCATTTTACTAAAATACATGAGGTATTTCTCCAAACATCACAGCCTGTTAGCCTTATAAACAATGGTTAAAAATACTAATAAAAGGGAGATCTGAGAGGTTAGAAGAAACGAGGATTCAGTTTCTTGCACTTAGAAAAGCAAAAGAAGAAAAAGGGTCGTTGAGAGATGCCAGTACCTGGTGATAGATAATGATATGTTACTCTATTTGGGATCAGTTAATTTGTCTGAATCCTCTTTTAGCTATTTATATTCCCAGGCTTTAGAGAAAATGGAGGTATAGATATGCTACCTACTGTGTTAAATGGTACTTATTTTTATTTCTGATAATCTGACCTTTATCAAGATTGACAAAGGGGTATTCCCTTTGCTTGAGAAGCTCTTCAAATGCCAAATCTGAACACTCCCTTGAATCATCCTGCAACATGCCAGCCTACAAAAGTCGAAGCCACCATCACTCCATTACAAGGCCTAACCTTGTGACTCACTCCAGAATTTTCAACAAATTTTCTATCTAATTTGAAAATAGACAAGCATTATTTTGCAGTGAAAGGATAAAACAACTTAGAGTACAATGAACCCTCTATGTTTGGAGTGCTCTGCTGTAGGAAGTAGCTCATCCAAATAGGAAAAGCACACTGATTGAAGCACCAAATATTACATTAGATTCTGATGATTAAGTGTTGGGCAAATTGGGAATTCCTACACTCCCTTCAAAACTAAGGACAATGAAAGGGATAAAAATACACATATTTTACTGTGTGAATTTCGTGACGATAGCTGATAACCTATTTAAATTTTATTCATTGGTTCATTGAATTCAGTGTTGCAATAGGAAGAATTTCATGAGGAAGGTTATTTAATGTGACACATTTAGTTGAATAAAGATTATCAGACAAATGGAAGAGAAATGATATTCTATTCAGAGATGCTAACATGGGTCCTGTTACTGAGATATGAGAGATAGAGAGATCAAGAGAAATGGAGGAGGTCTGAGAGAGATCATAAGATGTGAGTCTGGAGACGTAACTCAGCGGCACAGAACTGACCTGGCAAATGCAAGGTCTAGAGTCCAATTATCACAAAAGGGATAGAATTGGACAAGCACAAGTCACTTGGAGGTTCTTCAAGAGGAAAAGATGAACTAGTGATGGGATTCAAGTACAAAGCATTTGGTATCATGCAGCTACTTAGTGCAAAGACTAAGTAGTAATGCCACTGAAGAATTCCATCAGGGGCTGAGATAAGCAGAACTGTTTTCTTGAATGAAGTCTCTGATTATAGTTCTTACAAAGTAGTGGACAAATAAAAATGAAAAGTGGGAAAAAGTCTTGAGGGCTATTGTGACATATCTGGTAAAAGCATGATGTTATTTTTTTGTGTTTTGATTTTTGGCACTGGTGGAAGATAGAAGTTGACTGTATCAGGAGACTTAGCTATGATCCGTTGTTGACAGAGCTGCATGACTCATCGTTGCTTTATTCTTCTACTAAGCTGATTCTGGTCCGTTGCTGCATTCTTCCTTCTTACATCTTCCTGAGATAAGGGAGAAAGGAGGCATGTTGTAAGAGAAATTTTTATGAGAGTGTCTCTTCCAAACTAACCTGCAAATGAGAATATTTGTACATATAGTGAGATCCATGAACAAAAAGTGTCTTCTGTAGTAATATTTATGGAAGTAGAAAAAAAGGTTTCTCAAGCTTGATCATATGATCATTGGATCACTTGGGGGCCTAAAATTCCTGATGTCTGGGAACCATTCTTGAGGATTTTGAAACAATTCATTTGGGATTGTGAATTGGTGAACAGGCTCTTAAATAATCTCCCCAGGAGGCTGTTTACACCTCTTGTAAATTAAGGATTTCCAGCGTGAAGGACAGAGAACGACTACTCCTTCCTCACATTTCTCTCTTCCCCCCTTGCCACTCCCAACACTGCAATGAGAGTGAAGGATTTCTATTTCTCATCAATTTCCAAGTGACCAATGTTTGGGTGATTTTCTCCAAGCTTAGGAAAACAAGCTTCCCACATACTTCTCCCTCCATTCTTGCCATTTCTTAAAGCAGTTTTAAATGGGCCTTTTTGTATCTTCCTGAGGTGTGATTTCAGCATTGTAGTGAAAAAAGGCTGTGAATGCTGATTTCATTTACATCCAGGAGAAATCCAGGTTTAAAATTTATTATGGTGTATCATCACCCACCTTATTCCCTCGATGTGGTCCTTTGAGATTTCTGATTCCTCTTCAAAGTCCAAAGGACCATGAAAGATAAAAACACGCAAGTGATTCAGGACCCTGAAGCAACTATAATGGTAGAGCTAAACACTCACATAGGAGACTTCCATAACTGCTTCAGAAATTGGCCAAAATGCTGGGATAAGTGAATGTATACTGAAACTATTTTGAGGAGAATTAATAGCAATAGGATTTTACTGAAAAGATTATTTTCAATTTAAACATTGACAATATTTTTAATCATACCCTATGGTGGTTTCTTTTTGTTGTTGTTGTTTTTAATGTAGTTGGTATAGAGTCTCATTATGCAGCCCAGAGTTGTAGTGATCCTCCTGTTTTCAGCCTCCCCAGTGCTGGTATTATAGGCATGCCCTATCAAGCCCGGTGTTGGAGGCTGGTTCAGTGAGCCTAGGCATAGGGCCGGTGGCATGTGGTGCCAGGGACAGAACCTTGGCCCTTGTGCTTGCCTAAGCAGACCCTAAGTCCACTGAGCTATCTTGGTGGCCCCATACCCATGCTTTAAGGGAACATTTGGAACACAAAATTTAACAGTTCAGATATTTAAAAATACTATAGAGCCAAGGAGATGGCTCAGTAGAATAAGTGCTTGCCTGGCAAGTGCAAGGGCCTGAGTTCAATTCCCAGTTCTGCCAAAAAAATAAATAAAAACAAAATAATATAAAGAAGTTGCATTTATTAGTCATAATGGTATGTATCTATCACCATTATAATTTTGTTTGTGGGTCTTTTTGAGACAAGGTTTAGCTATATAGGTCAGGCTGGCCTTGGACTCATTCTGTAGCCCAGGGTGGCCTCGAACTCAGAGTGATCCTCTTGTCTCAGCTTCCCAAGTACTGGGATTTAAAAAATACCCCTTAATACCTCTTACTATCACTTTTTATGAGCAGAATAAGTTTCTGTTTTGTATGAGTAGAATAATATTTATTGAGGGAAGGAAAGGTCTTGTCTGAGAGAGGGATAGGAGGGGGGCTTGAGCAAGGTTGTCCCCTCACTATCACTTTTAAAGCAAGGTGACAGAACACAGGTATGAAATAGCAGAATGCAACAGTCTAATAGTATTAATGAGCACATACAGGCCCTCAACTTTAGGTGATCCTCATCTTCCTCATACTTGAATAAAAATAAACTAAAATGTTCAATGAATATTAGGGTTGAAGGCTATGTAATGAACACACTTGTAAGAATGTAATAAATATTAAATGTCAATGCATTAAGTGTAGAAATGTAGCTGGAAAAGTTTATTCTGTATCAAATAATCACCCTTATCTTCTTGTATCTAAATCTTGCTATTCCAGGTTGGTTTCTTTGGAAATAGATGCTGAGACAGAGTTCTCTGTGGGAGATGTTTCCTGTGAATCAAAACCTCCAAATGAAGTAGGAAGTAACAAATTTAGGAAAGACAAAAAATTAAATGAAAATGTGAATCAGATACCCACAACGTGTTGGCAAACTCCATTTGGCAGCTGTGGAAAACTTACTGTCATAGTTAATTTTTGTTGTGACAAAATGAGTGGGTAGTTCTAAAATATTTCTCCAGGAATCCTTGAGGGACGCTTTAAGAAACTCATTCCTTCTTAGTGAAACTATGTAAACTTCTGAAAATGAATGCATATTTTCTAGGCATATTAATTTCCCTTACTGGAACAATTACTTGGGAAGCAATTATTCACTTTGAGCTGCCTCACAGCTCGGTGTAGACTTCCATCCAAGAAACTAGGACATCTCTAGTGAATGCAGCATCAGACACAAATGCTTTATCTTGCACATAGATATGCTCTAAATTTTTTTTGATTAAAAGGATTTCTAATCATTATTGTTCTATCTACTTAAGTACATCTTCATTCCTAAAATAATACAGTTATAAGGTATCCCAAACCTATGTAGTGAGGACCTTCAGGGGTGCAACTGTGGTCTCTCTATCCTTGCATCCCTGATACTTATCCATGAAGAAACCTAGGTAAGTTTTAGTAATGTGTGTTCAAAATAAACATCATTACAGGCATAACCATATTTCCAGAAATTGTTTATTTTCAGACCCAATATCTTGCTTATTTCTCAAAGTAATTCCCTTAAGTGGAAAGAACTATTTACAGATTAAACAATTAGAAAAATATATTTTTAAGGTTTATAGGTCACTAACCTAAAAGAACTAAAACTAGAATACAAAACTACTGGTTCCAAAAGTTTTTGTTTATCCCTTTTGCTTGCTTCCTCTAGGGAGGTAAGGAAGATAGAAGAGGGGTGATTGGGACTCCAATATTACGTGTAGTAAAATCATCTGAGTAGCTGACATAATGAAAGGGTGAAGGCAGAACACTTCCAGGAATAATTTGTTTTAGATTTTTGAAAATATATGAATATATGTTGCTGCACAAAGCCATAAAAGGCACGTTTAGACAGCCTTTGCTGTCTTCTGCTGCCACTACCTTGGAGCCAGCCACATGTGAGGACTGAAACTTCCACTAATTGTGAGCTAAATAAACCTTTCCTTACAAAAAGCAATGTATACTTCAATATTTTCATATATTCACATATTAATACCAAAATACAAGCAGGTAAAGAAGGTAGAGATATGAGAACAGCAGCTGGATGGGCCTGGTGTGTGAGCTAGAGCACTGTGGTCTAAATCTTATGCATCATAGAAAAGCAGGAAGGACACGTCCTGAGGAAGACAGTACTATGGTTGGTGGTGTGAGAAAGGACTCAATGCATGGTAAAGTCAGTTCTGAAACTGTTTCTACTCGCAGTGTTATTCATCGCTGAGGACTTATGTCTTATCTCTTCTAAAGCATAAAAGAAGTCTAATTCATTTTAAAAGCAGTGTTCTAGTAGCCCCTCTGCAGTCCACTCAAGGAGCTAATATACTTAGAAGGCTTTTATCATGGAGCCAGTTTGAGTTTACCCTTCCTTGTACTAAGTAAATCTCAAAGAATTAAAAGACAAAAGACCATCTGTTTTCTATAAATAGACCCTGCTAATACCTGGAAAATCTTAAAAATCAAATTGGCAGTGCATCTCTGTGTGATCATTGATCTACTTTTCAAAATTCATCTACTGAGAAATACTGGTATTCTTGTGGTCAACAAGAAAGTGTGTCCATGTTTCCCATTTAAAGGTCAACATTTTATGGGAACTTCAATTCTACTCTGATGCTCACTGCACATGCTCTTCCCACTGTCAGGATCAAGTATGCTCTGTTACGATGTTGGGACAGTGCCTACTCATCCTTAATACACATCTCAAAGGAATCCATCCTTCTGACAACTACCCTAACTCATTGGCAAGCAATGTATTGTGTTCATGGAAATAACAAACTTGCTGGTAGAAATTTGATAACTTAACTATTAAAATTAACATATCTTAGCCATTCATATGCATTACTTACATTTATTTATTCCTCACACAAAAAGTTAGAACAAAAATATCAGCATCACTTCGGCCATTAAAGAAAACCACAAGGAACAATTTAGTAGTTTCTCAAGGTAGGCTGTTGCTAGTGTCTCTCCCTTTTTGCTCTTGCTGCTTTTACTGTCTTCTGCTGCATGAACTGCCGCTACCTTCAAGCCAGCCACATGTGGACTGAAACCTCCACTAACTGTTAACTAAATGAACCTTTCCTTTAAAAAAAAAAAAGGTTCTCAAGGTACTACAAGGTTATAGTTATGGAATATTATCTGGGATCAGGGCAAGCTGAACCCAACATTCTGTGTCAGTAAGTTAATCATTAAACCATAAAAATATGAATATAGCACTTCCATCATTGCATACTATATATTCGTGTGTCTGCCACAAACAATTCGGGATGTCTCCAGAGAAGTGACTACTTATCATTCATATTTATTGGCTATCCCATAACATAATAATATTATCATTATAGATTGTGAAACTTTTTTGCCCTTTTTCTTGTTTCAGGTAGGAAGCTGCTAGTAATAAGTGCAATGTATTTTATTAATAGGCTTCTAGGTATTGCCTTGTGTTATGTTTTATGTCATGCCTGGTACACAGGAAATATATAAGTAGCATTAACTACATGGTGGACATTGAGAATGAGTCTTAGTAGATGTATGTGATATATATATATCTACCACATAATATCAAATATATATTTGGTAGTTACAAGCCTTAATGTGATCTCTTCTTCTGAGGATAGAAACCAAGAATGTGTAAAGAGAACTAGAAGGTTCTTCTATTCAAACAAAGTTCTATGAAGGATCACTGAAAGAAAATTTTGAACAAGAGCCATGTGCAAGTTTATAGAGATCTGGGTCTTTGTTACCTGTGTCCACAGAACTCTTGTATTTTATTCTTCTGTGCTTCAGATCTTCAGGGTACCTGTGATAATTTCTTTTTCTTTTTTTATGTATTGATACAGAGTCTCACTGCTCAGCTCGGACTAGGAGTGATCTTCCCGTTTTCAGCCTCCCCAGTGCTGAGATTACAGGTGTGCGCCACTGTGGCTGGACTCAGTCGCCGGCTCAGTGTACCTGGGGGGCCGAGCCTGTGAGACATGAGGGGAGAATCAAGCGCTGGTACTTGCACTTGCCTAAGCAGGCACTTAGTCCACCGAGCTATCTTGCCAGCCCTGCACCTGTGATAATGTCTATCACAACCCCTTCCTTTTTATTCTACTTCAGGAAATATTTGTTTAACTTATGCTCAGTGTCAGGACCGTATTAGGCTGTAGGACCATTTTTTTTGAACTAGGATCAAAGTCAGGATCTTGTGATTGCCATTCAGGAACTTATCCCACCGAGGTCTCTCTCCAGTCCTCTAGGCCTGCTGTTGTGGGGAATGAGAATGAACCAGTACTTCAGCTACTCCTTTTCATAGGTTGTACTTTTTAATGTTGTTTTATTTTTATATTTGATGTAAAAATTCAACTTGTAGGTCAATTTATTATAGTATTAAAGTCAATACTCATAAGCAGTATTATTATTACTATTAATATTATTATTTATTAAAATTTTCTTGGAAAAGCCTTGATTTTTATAATCTTCAGTTATTGATTGCATTGGTACTAAGAATGTTTTAAAATTTCCATTATCTTTGTTTTTTTTTTTTTACAGTTATGAAAAGAGAAGAATCAACTGTGAATTATCTGATTTAAGATTCAGAAAATGTGGCAGATTCTGAAATGGGTTTTTGTTAAATATATAAGATTAGTGGACCTTGAAGAAAAGTAAATTAAGGCAGTCGGGTGTGGTTTTCTGATCAGGATATGCTTTGAGGTGGCAAAATGTGGGAATCTTCAGGAGGCCCAAATGTTTGATTCTAGGTACTAGGACATTTTCAAATAGAAAACATCTTGTAGGATGCTCAACACTTATGGGAACTCAGGGAGACAAAATGCATTCCTTAGTGCAAAATGTACCACAAATATATTGCTTCTTACCTTTCAGTTATATTATTTATCTACACTGTAAAATGTGTGGCCATGAATTAAAGAAGTTGGCTAATAAGAGGAGGAAGAGAACAGGAACTGAGAGCAGGACCCATACAATAAAGTTTTGAGGTTGGAGCCCATGGGAAAAAGTTCATTTTAATGGCACATTGTAAGAAAGTCATTGTAAATTTAGTTAACATCAGTCATTATTTCCTACCCT
>PVKA01033811.1:0-24011 GCA_004027165.1 Ctenomys sociabilis | reverse complement strand
GCATATTATATCATTTTCCATTTCTTGGGCATATTTTGTTATTTTATAGATGGGGAAAGTGAGTTAACAGTCTTAACATAAGGTGACCCTGGAATAAAGTATAGAAGTGGGATAAACATGGCGCGCTTGGCTCATTTCATATCTTCTTACACATCCCACCTCTGTCCTTGAGACACAGTCTCACTTCCCCTGCGGCTTCTCAGGGCCAAGTGATCTCTGCTTTCTTGCTCTCTTATGTGGGGTGATGGTACCAGGACACTGCCAGCCCCCCTCATTTCACCCCTCCCCACCAGCCTTGCTGATGTTCCCTTCTACAATCATTTTACTGGGGGTTAATTGTGGTACTTTACTCATGAAAGTGTGATTCATAAAATAACTCAGCCTGCCGGGCAGAGTGGCACAAGCCTGTAATCCCAGCACTCAGGAGGCTGAGGCAAGAGGATTATTGTGAGTTTGAGACCAGCCTGAGCTTAAGGCCAGCCTGAACTGCATAGTGAGACCCTGTCTCAAAAAGACAAAAAAATAAATAAATAAAAATAAAACAAATAAAATAACTCAGCCATATTTTTATTTCCTCTTGATTCTTTCAAATTAATTTCCTGAAAAGTTTGTTTTCTTCCTCTCATGGAATGTTCTGGAAACCCAAGGGCTCTCCATTACTCAGCCATGATACAAAGTCCTGTGCCTCCCTTAAATCACATACATAAAATCAATGAGCAACAGATTTGATGATAAAAGTAGATAAAATATCTATCTCTGTTACTCAGCCATTCTTAGTTTGAAAGTCTGTAACATGTATGTTGTTACATGTCATCCTGCCCTCTGTCTTTGCTTTTTTCTTTGTATTTAGGACAGGGTATTTGGGGTGTACAGGGTCTCACTACATAGATCAGTCTCGTAGAGATTCTCCTGTTTATAGCCTCCCAGTGCTGGGATTGCAGGTGCATGCCACCTTGCCCAGTCTCAACTGCCATCTCAACACGCCCCGTGACAGGGCCAGCACAGCGGGCCTGGAGATCGAACTCCTAGCCCCGTGTCTGCTTAAGCAGATGCTTTATCAGTTGAGCTTGCTTTTGTTTTCATTGCTATTATTTCTATTCACCAAAATAAAAGAAAGTTATAGAAAAACAGCCCGAGCTGTCTATTTTTACCTAGTAAGCAGGACTTGAACCTTCATGGGATGAAAATACTTCTCACTCCCCCCTTCAAGGAAACTTGAGCAGTGGAGCTTAGTCAGGTGCGCACCCTGCGCTTGCCCACCTTCCGCATTCTCCTGCTTCCCCGATGCTCTCGGTGACTGTCAGAGCTGCAGTGCATGAGAGCAAGAGGAGGCCCAGAAGCTGCTCTTACTCGACACACAAATCCAGTTATCTAATAGCATTTCCAGATCCTCCAGAGGCCCAGTGGCTGGGGCTCAGATTGCACCAATTTTGGTTTGGAAAGTATGTCTTTGAGTTTTTCTTTTTGAAACACACACCCTCCTGTCTCTGTTTTCAGTGGTCCACTCTAGAGAAAGCCTCTGTTGGAAGTTCTTTGCTCCTATGTCCTATAAGCAAAGCTTTGATTCAGGATCACTTTAAATACAAGCTTAGGCTTAGACTTCTGTGACAGCCTCCAGATCTGGTCCACAGAATTTATAAATCTTTGATTGGGGGTTCAGGTGTCGATTTCCAGGTGAAAAATTTAACTTCACCAATATGAGACACTTTTGATGGCTTCTCTTTTTTTTTTTTTTTCAGATGGAGGAAGCTCTGTTCTTTTATGTTTTCTAACTACAGAGAGTGTTTCCCACATTCGCAGACCAGCTTCATGAATTCCTCCACTAGGCCTGCAATGAATACTTCTTCCTCCAAAATCTGCTGCTTGGTTTAATTTCCTTTAACACCTTTGCCTCTCTTGTAAGCTAATTGCCAAACTTGTTTCTGACTCTTACTTTGAGAAATCTGCTTCTTTGTCACTGTACTTTGTATATCATTCCTATTGTTTGACCTTCAGATTTAATTCTCATCATGTATATTGTGAGATGATTTAGATTCCAGCTTTTCAAAGTGGTGGTGCAGCAGCATGGACTAGCCATCTTCTGATGACAAACTGCAGAGGCACTTTCATTTTTCCATCAGCTGGAAGTGATTGCAATAAAAATTGGAGAGGCCTTACTGTGCCTTGGCGAGCTCAGAGTTTGGGTCTGCTTTTGTTTAGGAGGCATTTGCTGACTGAAAGAGACAATGCAATGGTTTAGAAGGCCTTTGCACAGAAAGATCAGTGGCTTAGACCTGAGGTCAAGGAGTCTCTCTGTAAAATTCCAGAAGAACCATCTGAAGACAAAGGACAATTTGAGGTAACCCAGCTGTGGCATAGACTGTGGATAGGTTTTGAGTCCTTAGTGATTTGAGAATCTGTAGGTCCTGTGATCGTGCTAGGTGATTCTTACTGCAGTTTTTATAGGCACAGCCATGAAGATCTGGATGACAATAAAATCATCTGTGAAGAAAATTAGTGTATTTTAGGCTCATGAGTTCCATAAGTATTTAGAAAAGTACGATGTTTAGTACAAAATCAAATAACCAAGAGCTGGAGAAATAGTTCAGTGGTCTAAGCACCTACATGGCAAGTGCAAGGGCCCAAGTTTCCCCAGCACCACAGGCATTGCTAGCTTCAGAACCTTGGACACGCTGTGCTGTCCCTGAAACTAGGTGTGGTGGTGCACTGACACCTGTAACCCCAGTGCTGGGGAGGCTGAGAGAGGAAGATCACTAGAAGTCTGAACTGCAAAGTGAGACTCTGTATCACATAAATGAATGAATGAATGAATAAATAACCAAATATATACAGATGCTTGAAAAACATAAATGAGGCCAGTGAGGTAGCTCAGTGGATTGAAGTGCCTGCTTAGGCAAGCTTAGGCAAATGCAGGTGCCACTGTTGGATCCAGAGCTCCACAAGCTGCACCAGCCCTGCCCCCAGGGTGAACTGAGTGAACTGGAGCCCAGGCCTGTGTATGCCTATAATCCCAGCGCTGGGAAGGTTGAAAGCAGGAAGATCACCAAGAGTCCAAACTGTATAGTGAGACCCTGCAACAACCAAATGTATTTTCTTAAAAAGAAAAAAAATGTAAAATATTACAATGGAAATATAGAGAATAGCAAACAGACCTACAAGCGTCCTAGGTACTGAGTCTGCTCATCATCCTCAAAGAAAGCCTTGAAAATGTTGGCAGCAGATCTGGAACTCTGAAAAGCAACCCAGTAGCTTTTAGAAGAAATCAACAGAGGTTCTTAAAATGCAAACGCAATAATTAGTATTACAAAGTCAGTGGATTTGATTGTACATTAGATACAGATAAAGAAGAAATCAATGACCTGGGGTAGGCTAGATGAACAATACCCATTACGAGCACACAGAGAGAAAGAATGGGCAATAAGCAGAACACGAGAGAAGTCAGATGTATTGTAGAAGCATAGAGTGGAGGAAGGACAGAGGGAGAAGGCAGCAGCTGCACTGCTGGGCAGGGATGGCTGGACATTTTACAGAACTAATGAGAGTCTTCAAGTCATAGATTCAAAAGTACAAAAACCCATACGAATAAGCACAAACACTCAGACAGAGCACAGTGAAACAGGCAAATGCAGAAATAGACAACATCATTTTAGGAATAACTAGTCAGGGAGAATAAAGTTTCCCTTTCACAAGAGCAATGTATAAACCCAAAATTGGTCCATCAAAAACATTATAGCTTCTGAAATTAAGAAAGTCATGCAATAATATCTTCAGTGTAATGAAAGAAAATCGGTGGCAACCTAAAATTTTAGCCAAATGACATATCCTTTAGTAATGAAGGTAAACACTACATCTTAATACAATGACAGTGTAGTTTGGATTTGTTCTTGGGGCTAGTTCTGAATGAGTAGAAGTAACTGTATGCAGAATAACATTGCTGCACTGGAAATATCTGAATACGTGTGGCTTGTCAATCGGCCAGATTAGATGCTCCTATGAGATTATAAAATTATGAGCATAATCACAGACTCTATCCTGGTATGCACCTTCAGAGTCTCAGTTTTAGCAAGATTCTTAGATGAACTATATGCATATTAAAATTTAGGTGACACTGTATTAATTATATTTTATTCATTTAATTTTTCTGAGTTTGATAAGAAAATGTGACATTAAAAATGTCTTTTTTTGTTTGTTTGAGAAGCATGCAGCCCCTTGTGATTCAGAATAACATGATGGTTTCAATGTAATTTGAAATAATTAATCAAAATGATGAATAACAATAAACACACATGGTGATAATCATAAGAAAATGTCATTGCAATGAGAGACAGTGCAAATATACTGAAGTGTTTATAATTAATAGGTATAGAGATGAGTGTTTGTTGCCCTGTCCCTATGATTTGGAAAAATCACATTGGAAAACAGTTTGAAAAACATTTGTGTTAGAGATGAAAATGCAAATTAATCTATCCCAACAATTCCACTGCTGGGTATGTATCCTTACTAAGAGACACATAAGAGAATGTCCGAAACACTTCATGCGTTGATTCAAAACTGGGATTTCTATAAACAACACAATGGACAAATTACACTCTTGGCACACAGTGAAGCACAATAGAATATTGTGCTGCAGTGAAAATAAAGTGGCCAAAAGTACAGATAACAACAATCATTGTTTTAATATTGAGTGAGGAAGCTTAAATTAAGAGACTACATATTGCATAAATTTATTTCCATTAACAGATGCAAAAATTAAACACTACAAATATCAATAAAAACTAGCAATTTACTACTGCAAGGGTCAGGATAGTAGTTTCTGGAGGGAAGAGGGAGATACTGGGATCAAGGAGAAGGATGGATATTTTTGAGTTTGTGCTCTGGGTAGTGTAAACCTCGAACTACCAGGTGGTTCTGCAAATGTTAGTTTTGTATAACTCATAAGCTTTATTCTCTTTCTGGATGTGCTTTTTGTTTCAGGATAAAAGGAAGGCTTAGAAAACAAACAAACAAAAAAATGATGCCAAAAGTCACTGCATGGAGAAGGGACTGAAGAGAGAAAAATGGCCTCAGGGAGACAGGAAGAGCTTTCCAGAGTTCCTGGGATGGCTGCGTGGGTTGGGCCAGGATGGCAGCAGAAAATGGAAGAGGACTGAGCCCGTGGAACTCAGACTCTACTTCTGTGCAGACCGAGCTCTTCTCTCTTCAGAAAGCATACTGAGGGGCAGCAACATGGATCTGAGACTCAGGAATGACACAGATGATGGGGCCTTTGGCTGAGAGGGATAGCAAGAACAATGTTTTAAAAATTTATATATTTGGTACAGGATCTGGCTACACAACTAAGACTCCCAGTGATCCTCTTGTTTTTAGTCTCCCCAACACTGGGATTATAGGCACGTGTCACCATGCCTGGTCTCAGTGGCTGGCTCAGCACCCCTGGGGTCAGGGCCAGCATGGCATGTGGTGCTGGGGATCAAACCCTGGTCCCTGCACTTGCCAGGCAGGCACCTAGATGGCTGAGCTATCTCCCAATACCACAAAGAACAATTTTGAGAATAAAATGAATCATTTTATTTTTGTAGCATAGAAAGACAATGGGACCACATCTGAGTCTCAAGGGTGCTCAGAAAATCCATACAGGTGTCATGGAAGCATAGGAAGCAAGAATTTCAAGAAGAAAGGGTTAGTTGGCAAGATGAAGGTGGTTAGAAATTGTAGTAGAACAATATTTGAGGCAGGACAGGTGGGAATAGAAGCCAGCGTGAAACTTGTCAGACACAATGGAGTTGAAGTCAAGTATTGAAAATTCTTTAGAACATTTTTCTTTGAATCGGAAAAGATGAATAGTATCATAGCTCAAGAGGTTCACTGGACCAAGAACCATTTTTTAAATAAAAAAGAAAGCAGGTCTTGTTTCTAGTTGATGGAAATAATTCAATGAAAGGAAAATGTTGATGCAGAAGTGAGATGGAGCTTTCCAGGGCTGAGTTTCTTGGGTAGGAAAGTGTAGGGGTTATAGTGAGCAATTATTACAAGGCAGGTATTGTTCAAATAACTAGCTGTATGCAGCCTAAACATTCACTTTCCTTTTAGATTTTAGTCTAGTTCTCACAGAAGCAAGACAATATGATGCTTACACAGGTGGTTCTGATTCATTTCACTGACCAGTACATCCTGTGGTTGCATCTATACCTATAAAAGCCTCAGATTTATCTTTTTTTTATAGCTAGTTAATACTTCACTGTGTAAAAATATCACATCTTTCTTACCTAGCCCTCAGGTGATGGGCATTTGGGTTGTTTCCAAGACTTGGCTATGACAAATTGCCTTGCTGCAAACATGGGTGGACATATATCACTCTGGTATGATGTTTTGAGTTCTTTTGGAAAATTACCTAGAGGGGGAATAGTTGCCTTGAACAGGACCTCCAATGTAAGCTTTTTTAGGAATTTCCACACTGATTTCCATAGTGTTTATACCAGTCTGCAGGCCCGCTAACAGTGGAGAAGGGTTCCTTTTTCCCCATAGCCCCTCCAGCATTTGTTATTGGTTGACTTTTTGATGACAACGTTCTTACTGAGGTGGAATCTCAGTCTTGTTTTAATTTTCATCTCTTGATTGACCAATGTTGTTGAACATTTTTTCATTTTTATTAGCCATTTGTTTTTCTTCATTTGTGAAATGTGTATTCATTTCAGATGTCCATTTTTGGATTGGGTTAAAAATTCATTTTCCACTCTTAAAAATAGCATAGAGCACTGAGGAGAAAGATAAGAAGTAACCTGACAATTTAAGACAGTGTACAATCAAAATACAGGAGCACCTGCAGCTTCACAGCACAACAGCGTAGAAAGCTCAGCCCTGGGTGCAGGGAGGAGAGAGGACATTCTTAGAGAAGGTGGACTCTAGCTGACTCCCAAGGCTGGCTCTCACCATGCCAGCTGTGGCAGTGAGAGCACAGGCTCTCTTCCCCACTCACCACTGCTGAGCCTGCCAGCTTTCTCTGCCACAGCATCCTAGCTTCCAACTGCTGGACTCAACCATTCACCCAGATCAAATTGCCTGTCATTTGCCCAAGACAATATGTACTTATTTTACTCACGTACTTTGGTTTTCTGTGAAAAGCTCTTTTCTTCCTGGTGAGATTCCATATGTCCCCCGAGCTCAGCTTAAATGCCCCACATCCACATTTCCCAAATGTGTTCTAACTCAACAGGGCAGAGAGATTTGCTCTTATCTCTGATACCTGTACCAGGTGGCTTTCTCATTGCTGCACAAAGGCCCAGCACCCCTAACCTTCAGGAGATGCTCCTCTTGGCTCCTGGCTTCAGAGGGTTGGTCCATGGGCACTGGCTCCACAGGGGGTGGAGGGGCAGGACCAAGCTGCTCATTTTGTGGTAGCCAGGAACCAAAGAAGGGGGGACCAGGGGCCAGATACTGAGCCCAAGGTCATACCTCTGCGACCCACTCAGACACACTCAGAAATGTGTTCCCCTGTGTGGCTCCCAAAGAACCGAGTTGACAATTGCACTTCATTGTTACAGCAGTTGATAAGTGGCATAGTGTGATTGAGACTTTTTAGGGAGGACTTGCAATAGCTAAATGTGTAGGTTCTGGGGCACAATTTGTGGATTTAGAGTGTAGTGTGCACCTACCAGCTGGGCCTGCTGGGTGAAGCTCCTCTGTCTCCCTGTGTCCTACCTAGAGTCCTTCTCTCTGAACTGTGGCTAACAGAACAAACCCACTGCAGCTTAAATGGAATCAACAGGAAAAGAGTGGAGCAAGGGACACCCAAGAGGAGGAGTTTTGTAGACCTCACGAGCTTGCTTGGAGATCTGCCTGCTTGCCGTGGACTGGCCTTGCTTGGGGGTAACTGGGGAAGAGAGGCAAATACACGGTGAAAGGAGAACTGGGCCTGGTTTTTATCTTTGACTGCATAGCTCCAATGAGTTACATATGATTCTAGAATAAAACTAATTTTATTTTTGATGAAGTCTTTTTGTCTTCTGCATCCTTTTTTATTCCTTTTAAGAGCAGTGTCTGTTTTGCCAATTTGTTTCCATAGAAACCACAGAAAACTTATAGCTTGTTTAAGTGGATCTGAGAAGAGGCACAGGTTTCTGTGGGCACCATGTGAGTTTGTACTGCTACACACTGAAAGCCTTGCCCACTGTGTGAAAATACTCTTGATTAAAATTTAAACTACTTTTATAATAATTAGGTAAGTGTTTCTGCTATGATGACAAAATGCGTCTTAGTTAGTGTTACTTATCTTTGTCTGTGTCCACTTTTCTATAGCCACCAGGTTTGCTTTTACATAATAAGAACTCAACGACAACATGTGGAAAGATAAATGATAGTATTTTCTCTCTATGTCCAGCTAGTTTTATCTCAAAGCCATCTCCTTGGTGTCCCCTCCGGGCCCAGCGTGGGTTTGGGTATCAGACACCCAGAACATGGTGTCACTGGGATGAGTATTATGCATGGTGGCCCCTGAAGATATCTAAAGTTGCAGGGCTGCTGGGAAGAGAAGCAAATGGAGTAGCACTTTAATACAATTGCTTACAAATCAAAGGTTATCAGAGTGAGGTCTGTGACTCAAAGAGCTGAATTTCTGTTTTTGTTGGAGAATCTCTTCTGAACATTTAGGGGTTGGTGGATCATTTTGTCTTTGTCTATAACATAAGTGGTCACTAAGAGAAGTCTGCTAAATAAATAGTTAAAGAAATAGACAGATAGATAGATAGACAGACAGACAGACAGACAGACAGACAGACAGACAGACAGACAGATAGATAGATAGATAGATAGATAGATAGATAAATGTCTGTGTCATTCCTGGTTGACAGAATGGGAAAGAAAATAAAAAGTTGGATAAAGGAGGCAAGACAGAGACACCGTAGATGAAGCTGCTGGTGTTCATAGGTCTGCAGGTCCTGGGCTCTTTCTCCTGCCCTGCTTCCCTGGAGAAGAGATACTATATGTGTTTGATCTTGATTTCTATCTTTTGAAATCGTTAAGTGACAGTGACAACTGTGTGATTTTAGAAAGGAAACTGGTTTTATTTCTGACAGGGTCCTTTTTGTCCTTTGTGTTCTTTCTCTTTATTTTTTTGTGAAGTGCACTGTCCATTTTGCCTATTTGTTTCCATGGACATGATTGACAATTTGCAGGTTGTTTAAGTGGATCTGAGAGGAGGTAGTAGTAATAAATAAAGCCCTGAGATAGCTATAAATAGCGTGGGTGCCCTGGGCTGCCCAGCCTCCCCTGGTGAACTCACCACTTAGCAAACTGGGCTTTATAGTAATAAAATAAAAGAACAGCCTCCATTTTCTTGCATATGAGTGGCTGGAGGGAGGTAAAATTGCAGCAATCTTTATCTCTGCAGATACTGTAAGTCGGGCCCACTGCGAGGGGAAGGGGGGACTCTCCAGGGAGCCTCTGGCTCACTGCTTGGCATCTGGCCCCCACACAGCAGCTCACCCTTGATGTTTTTCAGGGAAGCCAGGGAAATGGTGGTTCCTAAAAGAATTATAGACAGCAGGGAAGAAAAGGGTGGGGATGCTGTCACTTTTCCTGATAGTGAAAGGGGTAGGGCAGAGCAGGAACAGTTGCTGAGAGCTACAACAGACAGATGCCAAGAGCAGGGGGGTCATCGCACCAGGGCAGTCGCGGACTCTGCTGCGGGGTGTGTGTGGGGGTCACGTTCACAGCATTCACTGCAGAGGAGGAGGCAGGACTGAAAGGAGCAGAGAGCTGCACCACCAGGACAAGGCCTGCTCTGAGGAAAAGTTTCCTCTGTTCAGACAAGTGCCTCTCCAGTCCCATTCCTACCGCTTGCTCCTCAGTAACCATAATGTTTAGCTGTTACTCCATGTGCTCAAATTTTAATTAAGCAGGAGGATATAAAGGATGGCTGAGACTCTTAAGAAATGGAAAGAAGTGTTCTAGATAAGGAGGCCACAGGCATCAGCACAGAGGTGCAGAAATCCAGGTCTGTGTTCAGGGAGAAAGTTCAGTAAGTTCCAGTGGCAAATCACATAAGATTGAGCAATGAGAAAATAGCAGCTGCCCACATGCTGTGTTTTCAGCATTGTTCTACTCACAGTGAGGAAAAAATATGGGTCAAAAATTTCTTCCCTCAAAAACCTCATAATAAGTGAAAGCTTCAGTGTCAAAATAATGCCCACTCACCCAACAGGCTAGATTTCTTTGTTGGAGAAGGAAGAGTTCCAGTTGCAGGAGGGGCGAGGGAAAGTGGTTCTTAGGGTGAGCTGCAGAGGCCTTGCAAGGGCACCTGCCCTTGTTCCTGTAGACCAGGGCCCTATCAGTGTTGGTCTAGGACAGCAAATTGTCCCTCAGTACAACACTTTGAAAAAGAACAAAGTTAAAGAAAATTGTGACAACTGTGAGATAGTAATGAGCCAGCCAGGGCAGCTTCAGCCATCCTTCTGGTTCCCAGACTTGACCTAAGTTCTTCCTCTGAGGCCCAGTTTGGACCAACAGCAGCCTAGGAGTGTCCGAAACTGTAGGGAAAGTACAATGATGTACAATTAGAGTTGCACTCTCAACTGGATCATCCTATTGGGTCAGTGTAGGAGAGCTGTAGGGTTAGGGAAATCCTGTGTGGCTCTTTGCCACCAGGGGACACACACAGACTGGAATGTCTAGGTGACATAGAGAAGGTACTTTCACAGTTCAGAGTGCAGAATCACATAGACCTGGATGAAGGGTCATAAAGAGCAATATACTCATTCTATTGCTCAATTGAATTCGCCAGGAGTTTCATTGTGATTATAAAAAATATGGAGCTGAGTAATTTAGGCAACAGAATAATTGAAAATAGAATTTTGATCTTGGTCTATATCACAAATCAGAATAACTAGGTAGAAAGGTCTGGGGTGGGGTGCTAAAGCTCAACAGGTAGCAAGAGGGACTTCTCATGAAGGGCTGAGAAATTTGAGGTACTACTGTAAGAAATCTGAAGAATGAGCCGTATGGACTAAATAGATAAACTATATAGTGAATAACATATTCCTGTATAAGATGTCAATGAAATTGATTATCTAAAAGTACTTCTATTTTATTTTGTTTTATTGCATTTTATTTTTATTTGAGACAATTTCACTATGTAGTGCAGGCTGGGCTTGAACTTTCTTATGTAGCCCAGGCTGCCCTGGAACTCACATTGATCCTTTTGCCCCGCCTCCAGAGTGCTGGGATTTCAAGGGTGCCTACCACACCTGACATCAGAACTTGTCTACTGACAATCTCACCAGCTAGACAGAAGACAAAAGAAAATGACTACAGATAAATATTGCATGTAGTAGCATGCTCCAGCTATAAATATGGTAAGTTGATGTTTTCTGCCTCCAGGGAAATACATTTCATACTGGGATAGTGATTAGGACTCAAAGATGTGAATTCAGAGTTTTAAATAGCCCCGGAGACCGGGTCACAATAACAAAGTCTTAAGCACCCTCAAGGAGAACCTTACTGTCCTACATCCCTCTCATGGGCCTTTTCCTGTGAAGAGGCTAAGGCTCTTTCCTACCCCTCTGTTTCTGGCAGCAAGATTCCTGGGCCACTGCGTCCATTTGTGTGCTAACATATTTAGCCACAGGCAATCTGGTCTGGTTGCTTTTTTCTGGCTTTGAGGCTCTACTGAAGTAATAATAAGATTAACTGAAAAAAACTCCAAAATCCTGATCCTTGTTTTCATCGAAATATGTTCTTCGATGCTAGGAAGTGTAAATTCCTAAGCTAATCCTGCAAGACTTGGGAGGGGGACCCTAAGCACACCTCAGAAAACTGTATCTCTGCTAGAGATTTATGCTTTCTGCTTTGTAAGCTGTGATAGAAATATGGCTTTAGATGTAAGGATAAAGTGTAATAGCTTAGTGCTCAAAATATATATCCACAGTACAAACTTTCCTACTCTGAGACGCTATAATTTCTCCCCACTGCTCTCTTTCTTTCCTTTTTGATAAAATCTATGTTTGCTGCTATAAGGTGCTAATAGGTCAGTGATAACCCTAGCAAGTGCTCCCTTTCTCTTCATCAAGTGGGATGAAAGAAAACAGGAAGGGTTCACACTGGTGTGTGCTTCTGTTATGAATGCAGCTGGAGCTTGTAGGAGAGCGAAACTTGGACTTGCGGGCCCCTATTTGCATTGTACCTGCCTTAGTGGGAGCACCTCTTTAACATACCAGTATTTAGAGCACATCTCTACTCAGAAATATTACTGTAGGCTTACATGGTTTTCTGGTTCAAATCTAGATTTCCTGTTCCTTCTTAGGTTTAGAAATAGAATGAACTGTGGTTGGATACGGCTGAACCCTGCTAAGGCTCACCACCCATCTCAATGGTCACCCTTCCCAGAACCAGACAGGGAACGTGCACCTTTCTTCTTGTGTTTGAACACGCTGCCCTCTCTGTTAGAATTTCCTAGCTGAGTTCAGTAACCCTAACCCTCCTCAGCCTCTCACTCTCAGTGATCTGTCGCATAGACCTTCTGATCTACATGATGTGAAAATTTGTTATTATTCAGTTCTGCCTAACAAGCCACAGTAAAACAGAAAGCTGAAAAATCAAAGTGCACTGTTTTGTTCAAAATTTGTTGAAGCAGAAAGGACTGGACTGGATGCTTGAGCCCCATGCTTGGGACCATCAGGTCTTCTCCAAGACTCACAGGCACTGGGACGCTGCTAGTCTCTGTCGTCATGCGGCCTATCCCACTTCAGGTCTCTGGTCTCTGAGTAGCTGCATGTTTCACTCACTGGTGGCTCTCAGAGGCAAGAAGGGTGCCAACAGGTTCACTGAAGGTTAGCCTTGTAAGTGGCCCTCAGCATGTCCTCTGCAAATTATGGGTTAAAGTAGACACAGAATATTTGGAGTTTGGGAGGGGTGGAGAAATAGACACAGCACTTCACAGAAGGTGGCTAGGTCGCTGTGATGACAAATGCAGTATTGCTACCATCTTTGAGAAACACAATCTATGATACACATCAGTCTCTCAAGATCTTTACTATAAACGCAATTAGCTCTCTAGAAATGCTTCAATGTCTCTAAAAGTATAGTCTAGAATAAGCTTCTTTTGACAGCCTTTATCCCAGTCATAGACATAGAATCCCCAAGGTAGAAACAAGAACCACAGTATATTCTTACCTCTTTTTTGGTACTGGGAATCAAACTCACAACTTCATGTTCCCAAGCAGGTGCTGTGCTGGTATAGCCCTGGCCAGCATACACTTCTTTCCCTAGACATTTTGGTCACACTGATGCTTCCTAAAACACTGCCAAACCATGGCAGAGTCATTCTCACTTTATGCTGAATACAGTTGGCCCTCTGGATCTACGGGTTCTATGCCTGCAGGTTAAACACTAATAGAAATTATTACAAAAGCGTGGCAACTATGCTGAGTGAGTAGAGGCTTTCTTTCTTGCTCATGTTCTCTGAACAACACAGCACAGTAGATCTCTATCCTCAGAGAATTTTGGTAATTTAGGGTTTTCCATAATCTGACAAAGTCTTATACAGAACACCTGAAAGGTTCCCAACTGGACATAAGGTAGTGCCTACTCCATAACAATTATGCACACAGCGTCTCTATTACTTTATTTGTTATAAGTGACCTAGGAGTAATTGGAAGTACACTGGCAGATGAACATCGGTTATAGCTATGTAAACACTATACCATTTTATGTAAAGGACTTGAATATTTGCAGTTTCAGTGTTTTGTGGGTAAAGCAGGCCCTAGAGCCAATGTCGACGGTACTGAACACACTGGCTGCACGGTCTCCCCATAAGATGGCTTTGTGTAAATCCATAGATGCCAGAGCTCCCATTGGCTCAAAGGAAAATAGGCACACCACAGAGAGATGCCCAGCCGCTAGGCAGACAGCAAAGGAAGCAAAGTTTTGTAGGCTGTGAGTTGTAATTCTGTCAGAGAAGTCTAAAGTCAGGTTAGTGGATCGAGCCCTGTGGCTTTCAGCAAAGGAATGGAAGACAACACACAGGGTAGGTTTTTTATAGAGGTAAGTAGCCACAGGTGTGCTTTTGTGTATGCATGTGAGTGTGCATACTGGATCACCATGTGAAGTCTGTCTCTAACTGTCTCAGTCAAGAGTGTTTTAAGGCTGCTAGAACAGAGCATGGTGTCCTTTCGTGAACCCTCTCTTGGTGCCAATTCCAAAGGCAAAGCATGGGACCAGAGGGATCGTTGGTTTGATCCAGTGTGCCATTTCTGATGTTCTTATGAAAAATATTTTGTTTGGGGTCCAGAATGACAAATAGCTGTGAGTCCAATAGAAACATCATTTTCTAAGAGAAGAGATTGCTTTACAGACAGTGCACAGCAAAATAAAATACCTCACCTCTACAGCTCATGCCCTCCATCGCCTATAAAGAGTCTTATATAAGACTTTTTTTTTTCTCTCCTTCTTTTCAGACTTACATTTGGCTGAGCAGATTTCCCAAGAGGTTAATTCTTCACATATCCAATGTTTCTGGCCCTTGACAGCCTCGAAGACATAGTTCAGGGCAGACTCTGAGTTCTAAGAAATGGTTATTGTGCAGAGAGGGCTGTTTCACATATAAATGGGACTATTTCTGTAGCATCTTCCACTGTGTGTGTGTGTGTGTGTGTGTGTGTGTGTGCAAGCAAGCACAAGTGTTCATGGGTGGTACACAGCATGTCTTTTAGACTTTGACTTCTATATACGACAGTCTTTCTCCTTCCTATCCAGTACAAATCCATCAGAGCAGAATCACTTGTATTCATTCTTGACTTTTCAAATCAGGGCCTCTTAAGATGATAATCTGTCTTGAACAGTAAAGGCAGTTTTCAAATGTGTGATTTTGTTTAATAGTCTGAAAACACTGATAGACTGGCTATCAGCAATACTTTTGTTTTGAATTTAGAGAGTTTTAGGCTCAGAGAGGCAGAGCTTCTTGTCCAAGGTCATTCCTGTACATTAAACAACAGGCCCCAAACTTAAATTTGACTTCACACCTTATACCATGCTGCCTTTGGCTGAAGGAAAGTGGGCCTGACATAGTTTTCTGGACTTGTGCAATTTCCTTGATTTTATTTTAAGTTTCTTTCCTAAGATGCCTTTAGGGCATTTATCCCTTTATTGGTCCAGTTCTCAAAATCAGCAGATTGTTAAAAATTTGCCCTACTTCTAGAAGTCAACGTCATTGTGGAAAAAAATAAAAATGATCAGGGGGAAGTATCCACTGATGGCCATGGAGAAGCACTTATCCTAGACACTTTGTCGATCTGATGTTTCAGGTTCCTATATCTCAGCTTGGCCCTTGACCTGTGAGTATGCTTACAGACTCCAGTGTTTTGGAATATGCTAAGTCATTATACATGTTCTGGGAGATTTATATTCTCTTAGGAATATGAATTATATTTAGTTAACTAAATACTTGAGCATAGTTATCACATAACAAACTGCATTTTGTACATCATTTTTGAGTGTTAAAATTTGCTTCTTAATAAAATATTGGTGAAACATTTATAAAGAAAACATTAATAAAAAACTGATAAAATCCTTCTTCCTACACAACATATCTCTGCCATTACTATTTATATACTTCTATATTTTTATCCTATGTAAGTGCATATCGCTTTATCTGGATGAAAATTGGAGCATTCTTCAACCAGGGTTGATGTCTGTCTTAGCACTTTTCTTGTTGAGACAAAATACCCAATACCCAATCTTAAAAGAAGAAAAGTTTATTTCGTCTCATACTTTGTAGCAGTTTGAGACATAGCCAGCTGGTTCCAATGCAACTGCAAGCAGAAACCCTGAAAGGACCCCCAGGATTCAGAGGCCGATTTATGTTGACAGGCACTGATTGGAATCATTCCTATCAGGCCCTGATCTCTGGTGGGCCAGGGCTTATGTGAGATAAGCAAGCAGGAAGCACAGAGGCAGCATGGCTCAAGAATCGGGGATTTGGTCTCCATATGCAGCATGGTGACCAGCTGTTTCTAGGAGACAACTATAACACCCACAACTAGAACAGAAACTACTATCTGGAGAACTAAGAAACTGAATTTTGCTGGTGGAGGGAGCATTTCCTATTACACCAAGGCTGGGAAGCAATGGCCCTGAGGGATCACAGAGTAGAAACTGTCCATGGCGCGGCAAGAGGAAGGCCTGCTTTCCTTCCTTACCCCTTATTTTGCATCTACACTATAAGCCTATGTAACTGGTGCCACCCACGCTGAGCTTGGGACTTTCCACTACACACTCAGAACAATGCTGAACCAATTAGCAGATGAATCAAATTATCACACTCTTAAACCATATTCACACACCTGTAATTCACCTTCACAAACTCTAGATCCCGCTACTTCTGAAAAGCCCCCTATATGAGGGTGTAAGGCTTTAGGGAAACATCTAGATATAAGTCATATGTATCCTAACTTCGAATATGACAAGGCTTGAGTAATTTGAGCCTACAAAAAATGACACAGTTATGTTGAAATCTGAGTTATTTTGAGGATCTTCCATCCCACTTAAATTCAAGAAGTCTAGACTCCTGGTACCTGATTTCTCTTCTCCAAAGCCTGATGTCATTTCCCACCTGTTCCCTTCCTTTCTCAGCCAGCCCTCAGCTTTCTCCTGCTATTTGAGCTTCTGTCTCTCACCTCATACCTCCTTGGGCATGACTCCTTTAGCAGCACTGGCTCCTTCCATGCCACAATCTCCAGGCTGGATGACTTTTCTCTTTAGCAAACCCTTGTTCTGGTGCTGGACATTGCCAATATTTCTGCTCTTTTCTCTTGAGGGATGTTACTAAGAGAGTTCCTTCTTCTTAAGTCTTGATCAGGTCCTCTAGTTATTGCAGAAAGATGCAATGCCTAAAAAAATCAACCCAAGGTAGGCTGCAGAGCACCTTGGAGGTCAAATTTCTTGCTGAGCTCCCTTATCATAATTTTCCAGAAACTGCTCAAATTCTCTGGAGTAGAGGGCTCCAGCATTCAGCAAAATTTCCCTGACTTAAGAGTGGTTGGTGCCCTCAAGGAAGATGGTTCAGGTTTGCTTCACATTTGTATAATCAAATAGATGGTGTGCAGCACTCCTACCTGGAACAAAGAGACTCTCTGCCCTCAAGGCAGACCTCAGAAGCAGAAAACTTGTATCTTTTAAGAAGAAAAAAATTTTTTCTCTGACAAAATTGTTGGTCTTTTGTAGATACCAGATTATACAGAGAGTTCTATGTCCTGTGATTATCCACAAATGCAAAATCTTCACAAATGCTTAGTGAGTTATTCTTAAATTTGTTCCAGTTGAGTATGTATGAGTTGGGACAATGGTGTCCCTAAAATTTGAGAAGTGGAGAGTGAATATGTGTTTCTATGAATTTGTTAGTACTGATCTTGAACCCCATATATTTTTGGATCATTTGAAAACATTTCTAATTAATTTTCTTATGCACTGCCTGACCTAGTCACACAGCGTCTCCACCCCACATGGTCAACAAGGTGGAGAATTTGCTGGCTTCTCATGACCAGAGGAACATTGTTCTTTTCTTGTGGTATCTTCCTCCAAAATTCTGGAGCTAAAGATGAATTGAGGAAGCGGTTTTGCTACAGCAAGCAGAAACACCAAAACATCACCCAGGATTTGGATGCAGATTTAATCATGTTGAAAGGCCCTGACTTCAAGAAAAAAAAGTCAGGGGTTGAAGCCCCCAGTGGGGGAGGTTTTTATTGAGTTGCAAAGGAGAAGTAAAAAGGTAGAGTACTTGACTCTCTTTTGATTCATTCCTTCAATGTGCATCATAGTGACCATCTAGGTATCACTGTCCAGCTGCTTTTAAGAGACAGGAATAACAGGAAGTGTGACAGACACTGTCACCTGGGGAATGAACAGAAGCTGAAGTACACTGGCTGGGGTTGGAGGGCATTTTCTTCCACAGTTCACATCACCCTTCAAGGCCCAAGTTTCACCCTAAGGCCAGGAGTCCATCAGTAAGACACTCCTCTTGCTTGCTGTAGATGTTGATCAAATCGCCCAAGTACAGCTGAACTCCTAATCCATTTCTGTCAGCCTTATTCCTTCCTCAGGTACACCATTCCCGAGGGACCAAAACTCTTCTGTAACATCTGCTGGGAAGGGCAATGTGTCAATCATTTCCAAGATCCCCTTTCGCAAACAGAGCTGAGATACTGGGCCAAACTCTTCCCTGCACTTCCACTGGCTGGTGTCAATTTGCTGACAGCTGACATTCTCCCCTGCTAGCCCCGATTGTAGAATTAAGGGGCAAGGAACTAGCAAGTCTCAGGAAAGAAGGAGGACTCCTGGGTGAGGGAGAAAAACTTGATTCTAAAATTATGTGAAAAATTAACTAACCAGAATGAGAAAACACCTAAGAGCTAAACACCAGATTCTTTGCCTTATATGTTCAGATGTTTGCTGTCTCTCCACCTCTAGTTATCACATGGGACCACTAAATCCGTCTCTATAAGTCACAAATACTCAATATTGCAGTTTATTTCTCTGAACCCATCATGGTTCTCTGAAGGTGAGCAGCCACTTGAGACTTAAGAACAGAAATGGAGATTTGTTTGGTAGGTGAGAATTTAGGACTTCCTCCTTTCTTCCTTTCCTTCTTTCTCCTGTATTTTATTTAAAAAATGGTCAGCTAGTGCCCAGTGTAGTATGCTTTATGAGGGATATCAAAGGGCATCTTTGAGGGTGTCTGTTCTCATGGATTGCGTAGTCTAGGAAAATTGATCAAATGCAGGAAAAATGTTCAATGTCAGATACTACACTATTACTAATAATGACAATAATACAATTTGTGTCACAACATAGGGTAAGAATCATTCCATGCCAAAAGGGAAACATAGCTTGAATGTAGGGAAAGAAAGAGTAGGAGCTCAAGAAATGCTTCACAAAAGTTGTGGGACCATAATAGAGTTGCAACAGAAGTGTAGGCTTAGACTGAAGAGAACTAAGATGAAAGGACAGGTGTTGGGGTGCTGACAGAGTTTCTGCAAAGCTTTTCACTGTTGGGAAAGATCTGCCTGTGCAAGACCAAAGCCATTTACCATGGAATCTAAGCAAAGGACTGGAACCTTACAGCACATGCTGTCTGCTGAATTAATGCCGAATGCATGGGTGTGATTTGAAACAAAGCCACAAAACCATCCACACTCAGCTCCTAAACCTGGTGCTGCACATTTTGATATGGAAGATGTAGAGAGGGAGTGTTGTGCTTGTTTCACTTTGCTTGGATTTCTAAAGTCTATAAAGGCCATTGTAGATAGATGTTATAAGCTACTGTCTGGGAAGACAAGCATTTTAGGAAAAGATGATGGACGGAGGCAGGGAGGCTGCGCACTCGTAACTTAGCCACAGGCTGCTGACCGAGAAGTCACGATGGCCCTTGCTCTCCAAATCTCCTTTCAGTTATAGTACATCTCGGCAGTCTGCGTGCACAGGAGGTTTTCAGTGAGTTACAGCCTAACTTTCTCTTTTTAAGAGCTGCTCATGAACCTGGAATTAATATTCCTTGCAGTAAAATCAAAGGACCATAAATCAAGATAAGGTGATTTGTTCAACTCTGGCCCAATACTACAACTAATGAGTCGCTGAGAAGAAATGGCCCCAAACCTGTATCTGTCCAATTTCCCAACTTTAGAGTTAGAAAGAAAAATTAAGAAATGACTTCTCAAAATGCTCTACTACACAGAAGATTATGGATCTACAAGGGAAATAAAACTATGAAATTCTCTGCCCCTGAGACGTTGTTTTCCCTTGTGAGCTTAGTTCAATTTAGATGGGAGAGCTATCTTTCATCCTTCCTGCTTGTAAATAGTAACCTGTAATCTGATTGGCTCCACTGTCAACAGTTTTACATTTCTTCTGCAGTAGCACAGTTACACATATGCCCCAAAGTTTGAGATCTCATTGCTAATTTGCTAGATTTATTGAGTTATTTTTTTATTACACTCTTCAGCGGTAAAAATAGAAAAAAATCCAATTTCTGATGCAGCTTTAATCTAGTGAATACTGTTGGGAACTAGTAGAAATGCAGTCATAAATTCAAAGATACAGAAACCCTTGGATGAGAGATAGGGCTGAGAGGAAGATTTTCTCATGTCACTTAGACTTACAAAGCTGACATCCACATTTCTAGTGATAAGGCATGTAACCTACAGGTGCACAAGTACTCAGTTAGTAGGTGAGCCTGATCTTATGTTCTTTAACTATGAAGCGTCAGGGACCATAGTGTCCAGGGCAGGTACCTAGTTCTGAGCAGACTTCTACTAGTAGCTATTAACAGTTCCTGGGGTGGTGTGAGAGAGCTCAGGGGAGTAAGTGCTTGCTTGGTTAGAACACGGTCCTGAGTTCAATCCCTGGTACCAGCACCAAAAAAAAAAAAAAAAAAAAAAAAGTTCCCAGTCTACACTTGGGCGTCGGGCGTCTGTCTTCAGTGGTCCTGTGTGAGCACGCTTGTGAGTTGGAGAGATGAGTGAAGATTCTCCATGTAGCTTTCTTGTTCCTCTGTCTAGAGCACCTAGAATCAAGCCTGGGGAAAAGGAGGCCTACGTTTGTTAGCGAGATTGTCTTTGTGTTTCTAATAGACACTGTTGCTGTGGTTTTGTTTGCTGACTGACTCAGCAGAAGAAAGAGCATTTTGATGGTTAAATTGCTTAGCACGACTTCATGCCATTGAAGGGCATCTATTGAGCTGGTGGAGCATGACTTCTGCGTGTGCCTGCGAGCATGTTTCTGGAAGAGATTAGCATTGGAATCAGTAGTGTGAATGAAGAAAATCTCCAGCCATCAAGTGGCTGGCTTGGGCAAAACAAAGGTGTGGGGAAAGGCCAGATTCTCTCTTCTCCCTTGACCTCAGCCAGTGATCTCTTTCGACACTCACATACCCAGAGCTCTCTGTTCTGGGGCCTCTGTACTGCAGCGGTGCCTTGGGGCGTGGGTTCTGGCCTGTGAGGGGCTTACAGCCTGTATATCCATGTTCTGTCTAGGCTTGAGCTGAATTACACCACCGCATTTGCAGGCACTCTAGCTTGGAGTGGCCTGTTGTGGGCCTTCACGGCTTCCATAGTCACATGGGTCAGTTGTGGTAATCAATCCCCACCTATGTATTGCTCCTGTTGTTCTGCTTCCCTGGAGAACTGTGGCTAATATAAATGCTACTAAGCTTCCCATCTTCTTTAACTGAGTTGGATGAAGTAGAAAGATAGGAGCCTTTCTTTGTTTTCTGTATGAATCCTGATAAATTGAGGAATTCTCAAACATTCCATTCCTTAAGTATTTTTCCCCCGATGAGCCTTTTCAGCCTTGATCCTTAATCCACTCACTGAAATCATGCCTGGAGCTATCTTATAAATTCCTAAATTGACACAATGAAGCTGAATTTCAAATGTTCATGCTCAGAATATTCAGATGGAATTGGGACAGTGGGAAGATGGCCATGCTCAGGCAGTCCCCAGCGAGCTCCACGCTCACTGTCCCACGACTCAGCAGGAACCCCCCACCCCAGCCCCGATACACTGACACTCTGCAGGAGCAAATCTGCTGGGCAAGTTTCATGTGCTCTTCCCTACTCTGGACTCCCGTGTGTCTGTGGACACTCTTGCCTGTTTCTCTGTCCTGGGCTGCTGAGTTCAGTCACATGTGCAGCTCTCCACGCCCTGAAGGCGGCTCATGCCCGCATCAGTGTTTGTTGTCTCCTTTATGACCACTCCGCCTTGCAGTTATCCATAATGCAACGCATGTTTTCAAATAAAGGGACGAAGCTGTTCCAATAGTCTAACATGATTTGACAAACAAAATGAAACAAAATAAAACAGAAAAACCCCAAAATGAACAAACTACCATAGCAGAAAGAGACAAAGAATGCAAAGGCTGCTTCGGGCATTGCTGGGATTCAGTTGCTCGGGGGAACTTGGCTGAAATCCACGCTGATGTGGTGGTCTGGGCTCTCTGGAAGGATGCACTTCCCCCTCCCAGACCCTTCTCTGGAGAAGAATGGAAGGGTCCCGGCCACCAGCCTGAGCACGAGACCGCACCTCTCCCCTCCTCCTCGTCGCTTGCATAGAATGCATGGTGAGCAGGACACTTCAGGGTGGCCTCACAGGGAACGATGGCAGCGTTCATGCACTGAGGCCTGCCGTAGCCCCGGCAGGACACAGCTGCATCAGGAGGAAGAGAAGCAACCTCCTCGGCTAGAATACTGCGCTGACCTGAGAGAAGAGCTAGTATTGGGTCCACGTGTGCGTCAGGACCTGCTGCAACTCCTGTCCGGTCTGTGCTGGGTGCGCGTGACTGGCTGTGTGAGCGGCTGTGTGAGCTCGAGTGGGTGGGTCCTGCTGAGCGGGTGTGCACAGCGTGACGGCAGAGCTCGGTGGTGGTGTAAACTTTAAAAACTTACTATAGTAAAAGACACAGTGTCGTTAATCTCTCCAAGTGTCCCCTTCCTTTGAACACTTTCTCATTGCTCTTGCCACTTTCTGAAGTAGGCTAGAAGTTCTCTTTCTCATGGATGTCTTGCCCTGTTGTGGCTGTTTCCATGCCCTTACGCAACTTAAAACATTTAATTTTCATGGTCATCTTGACTGCAAGAGGAGCCTGAAGTCACAGAGAGTGCCAGACCCGGTGAAAAGGGGGATGAGGACACACTGCAGTCTTCTACAAATCTGCCTCTGCCTCTGATGCTCACTGGATTACACACACACACACATACACACACACACACACAGAGTTTTGAAGTTCATTTATTTTAATCAACATTGTACTTTTTCACAGTGCATCCATTTCCCAACAAATGCCCCAAATTCATCATTACTTATAACAGAATGGTAGTTGATTATATATAGATGCCACAATCTTTATCTAATTACATGTTGATGAGTATACTGGCTATTTCCAAAATTTAGCTCTCCAGAGTTCTGCTTCTACAAACACTGATATGCATGTATTGCTGTAGGATGATGTCTTAAGTTGTTTGGGGAATATATCTGGCAGTACAATAACTGGGTCATGTGGCAGTACGAAGTTCAGTTCTTCGAGAAATCTCCATGCTGATTTCCGTAGGGGTGTGATAGTTTGCGTTCCCAGCAACGGTGCTTGTGGTTCTTGTGGCCACAGCATTCACCATATTTTTGGTCATACAGCTTAAAGGCAGCCATGAAAGAGGACTAGCAGGATTGCTTCAGAAATGGCAAGAACAGTGGAGCAAGCATATGTGAGGAGGACAGGCCGAATGGCAGTGTATCCTGTAGCTGGAATAAATGAATTTGAACACGTTGTGGCTTGATCGCTTGTGGTAGGGCTTAGTTTCTCCTGTGCTGGGCTCCAGAGCTCACAGTGTGACCATACCCAGAGAACACTTCAAAGCCATAAAAGCTGACATATCTACTGAAAAGCAAATAAAATCATATGTCATATAAACATATGTTCAGCACATCACTGAGTCATCCAGACAAGAAAGGTCAGAAGTGACAAGAATTCCAGAAGCCGAGACGTGAGCCTGGTCCTTGCTCTGGGGCAGCCCCACCTCCCCGCTGTAGGGTTGCCCGTCCTGCTCCAGACTTGCCTCTAAGCATCTCAGAGAATTAGCAGCGTGGCTCTCAGCTGCTGGCCTCACCCTGCCTGACATATTTTGGCACAATTCCAAGGCCTGCGTGGGCAATTCTCTCCAAATTGTTCGCCCTGGCTTCTGAATAACTCAGTCTTAGAGATCCACAGTGACCTCTAGAAATCCCTGTTGCATGTGTCCAGATCTTGATGTCACAGGGGCCAACTATTCCTACTGTCAAATGAAATCCCAGTTCCACAATCACACACAGAGAGGGGGGAGACCAACACACATCCACGTACCAAATGGAGGAGGAACTGGCGAAGAGCAGTGCTGCCAGAAGAAAACCAGGAGGCTGTGGTGGGAGGAGTACAAGGCTTTGGAGGCAAAGTTGGGTGAGTTCTACTGAGAGGTTTGGACAACCACAAAGAGATAGGGAGAG
>PVKA01033810.1:0-24017 GCA_004027165.1 Ctenomys sociabilis | reverse complement strand
GTACCTGATTTAAGAGTAAAAGATTTCAGTTTTTCCCCATTTAGGATTATATGAGCTTTTGGGTTGTCATAGATGGCTTTTATCAAGTTAAGATAGAGTCCATCTATTCCAATTTTCTGTAGGACCTTGAACACGAATGAGTGTTGGACTTTGTCAAAGGCTTTCTCTGCATCAATTGAGATGATCATGTGGTTTTTAGATTTCAGTCTATTAATATAATGTATTACATTTATAGATTTTCGAATATTGAACCATCCTTGCATCCCTGGGATGAATCCTACCTGGTCATGGTGTATGATCTTCTTGATGATTTGCTGTATTCTATTTACCAGGATTTTATTGAGTATTTTTGCATCTATGTTCATGAGGGAGATTGGCCTGTAGTTCTCCTTTTTGGTTGTGTCTTTCCCTGGTTTTGGAATGAGTATTATACTTGCCTACAGAAATGATTTTGGGAGGACTGTTTCCTTTTCAACTTCATTGAAGAGTTTGTGGAGTGTGGGGATTATATCTTCTATAAATTTCTTATAGAATTCAGCTGTGAATCCATCAGGCCCTGGACTTTTCTTTGTCGGTAGGGTGTTTATTACATTTCGAATTTTGTTGGCTGTTATCGTCTTATTGAGAGTTGTTTTATCTTCTTGATTCAGTTTTGGTAATTTTTACCTTTTGAGGAGTCTGTCCATTTCTTCTGTGTCTTCTATTCTGTGAGCATAAAGATTCTCGAAGTAACTATTGACGATCTTCTGAATTTCTGCTGGGTCTGTCGTGAATTCACCCTTTTCAGTCCTTATTGCTTGTTCTTGAATTTTCTTTTGCCTCTTTTTGATGAGGTTGGCAAGAGGCTTATCAACTTTATTTAGTTTTTCAAAGAACCAACTTTTTGTTTTGTGGATTCTTTGAACTGTTTTCTTCATCTCAATTGAATTAATTTCTGCTCTAATCTTTATGATTTTTTCCCGTCTTTGCACTCTGGGTTTTGTTTGTTCTTCTTTTTCTATTTGTCGGAGGAGCAACATTAGGGTGCTAATTTGTTCCTTTTTTATTTTCCTATGTGTGAGTTCATAGCTATGATTTTCCCTCTAAGAATTGCTTTCATTGCATCCCATAAATTTTTCTTTTCTTTCTAATGTAGAATAAGATGCTATTTTAATTTTGTTCTCTCTTAGCTATTATGTATATGCTTTAATGATTTTTTTTCTTTACAATTAGTTTTGCACAATTTTATTTTTGTGTATCTTGGTATGATTTTATTCAAATATCTTGTGCAAAAAGCTATTATGTATATGCTTTAATGATTTTTTTTCTTTACAATTAGTTTTGCACAATTTTATTTTTGTGTATCTTGGTATGATTTTATTCAAATATCTTGTGCAAAAGGCTCATTTTTCTTGGAAATGTGGTGTTATAAGTTCAACTAAATCCCTTTCTAGTTCGAGAAGTCTAATTGTATGAATGTAAGTTGCTTGATTTTGGCACAGAGTGTACTATTACATGACTGATCTGTAAATTCTTCTTCATTTTTATTTTGGAAAGTTTTTATTGTTATATTCATTGAAGTTTGTAAATAATTTATTTACAGTGTGCAAACTATTAATCTCATGGTATGTATTCATTTCAGAAATATTTCTCTAAAATTCATTCTGTCTACATCTTTCACATTCCAATATTTGTCTATAATTTTTAATATGTAATTTTTTGATTTTCAATAAAGTTAATAAAAAAAGAAATTAAAAAAAAGAAACTCTGAATGCACCAATCAAGGTGAATAAAAGAAAGGTCCTACCTAGACATACCATTGGCACATAGTGAAAAATAAAGTCAGAAAGAAAAAAAAAATTAAGCCAGCTAATGAATAGGCATTAAATGGGGGTCAGAATAAGACTGAAAGCTAACTTTCTGAAGAGATCACAGAAAACAATGTCAGTCCATCCTTAAAGTGATGGAAATATCCACTGCCACCATAGGATTTGAAACTAGACTCAATATACCTCAAAATGAATATGAAGGCATTGGGGACATTTACAGATCAATGGTATAGCACTTGCCTAGCATATGTGAGGCCCTGAGTTCCATCCCCAGTACTGAAAAAATATTATTTACTTAATAAAAATATAGTTAGATGAAAGCTCTTGAGATTTGTTACCACCAAGCTTATATTAAAAGAAATGATGCAAATAATCTATTGGACAGAAAAAAAAATTATCCTAGATGAAGATAACAATGTTAGAAGGAATAGAGAAAAAATACATAAATTATGTATAAATGGCTTATAATAATAGTTAGAGTGGTGGGACTTAAATATATAAATATAAAAATAATTAACAATGATTTAAAAGTCAGGAATGGGATTTGTGGAAGTAAAATATAAGGCCCCCATATCATTTAGGAATAAATGTAAAAAAAGGATAGCAAACTAAAAAATAAGGACGCACACTGTGACTTTTAGAGTAACTACTAAAAATGCATTATAAGGTGCTTAATTAATAATATAATAGGGGGCTGGCCAATTAGCTCAGCAGACTAAAGTGCCTGCTTAGGCAGAGGGCTGGGAGTTTGATCCCTGCCGTGCTGTACCGGCCTCCCCCGGGGTACATTAGATGATGACTGAGACTGGGCATGGTGGTGCGCACCTGTAATCCCAGTGCTTGGGAGGCTGAAAACAGGAGGATCACTATGAGGCTGAGTGGCATACTGAAACCCTGTACCAAATCCATTAAAAATAATAATATAATAACAGGAGAAGTAGAATAATAAAAGATACTTGAATAATTACAAAGGCAAGAAAGGGGAAAAAGAACAGATAGGAAAACAAAAAAACCAAACAACAATATGATCATTAAAACCCAAATAGATCAGTAATTGTATTAAGTATAAATGAACCAAACAGTCTAAAGGAAAAAACAAAATTAACAGACTGGGTTAAAAATAGCATGGTATTATGCTAATACTCCTCCAATGCATTAATGAAATTGAAAAGGAAGCAATTATTCCTAACTCATTCCTGGAGGCAAGTATTACCCTAATACCAAAACCAGAGAAAGACCCAACCAAAAAGAAAATTACAGGCCAATCTCTTTAATGAACATAGATACAAAAATCTTCAATAAAGTACTGGCAAGGGCCAGGGAGATGGCTCAATGGAATAAGCACTTCTCTGGCAAGTGCAAGGGCCTGAGTTCAATCCTTGGTTCCGCCAAAAAAAAAAAAAAAAAAGAAAGAAAGAAAAACTTAAAAATACTGGCAAACACAATTCAGCAAATCATCAAGATGATTATATACCATGACTAAGTGGAATTCATCCCAGGCAAGCAGGGATAATTCAGCATATGAAAATCAGTAAATGTAGTATACCACATCAACAAAGACAAGTATAAAAGTCATCACAATAGATGCAGAAGAAGCTTTTGATAAAGTCTAACACTCATTCATATTAAGAATGCTATAGAAGAGCCGGGCGTAGTGGCGCTTGCCTGTAATCCCAGCACTTGGGAGGCTGAGGCAGGAGGATTGTTGTGAGTTCGAGACCAGCCTGAGCTACAAAGTGAGCTTAAGGCCAGCCTGAGCTGCATAGTGAGACCTTGTCTCAAAAAGATTAAAAAAAAAATGCTATAGAAGGAGCTAGGGAGATGACTCAGTGGAATAAGTGCTTCCCTGGCAAGTGCAAGGCCCTGAGTTCAATCCTTGGTTCTGAAAAAAAGACCTATAGAAAATTGGAAAAGACAGTTTTTTTACTTCAATCTGATAAAAGCCATCCAGGACCAAACAATACACTGAAAGGACAAAAACTGAAAGTTTTCACTCTAAAATCAGGCACAAGAAAAGAATGTTCACTGTTACCATGCTTACTCAAAATAGTTTTGAAACATTAGCCAGATCAAATACACAAGAGAGAGAAATAAAAGGAATAAGGGTAGGAAAGGAAGGACTAAAATTATCATTATTTGCAGATGACATGATACTCTACAGAGAAGACCCCAACAAGTCTACCAAAAGACTTGTAGATTTAATAACCAAATTGGATAGCATAGTTGAATACAAAGTCAGCGCTCGAATCAATAGCATTCCTGTACATGAACAACAAACTCACTGAGAGAGAAATAGGGAAACCTCAGCATTTGCAATAGCATACAAAAAAGGAAATCCTTAGGAATCAATCTAGCAAAGAAAGTAAAAATGTATAACTGAAAATTACAGTACTCTGAAAAAAAAGATATTGAAGAGGATTTCACAAGATGGAAAGATATTCCTTGCCTATGGATAAAAAGAATGAACATTGTGAAAATTGCCACACTCCCCAAACTATGATATAGATTTAATGCAATCTAGATCAAAACATACCTCACAGATCTAGAGAAAACACTCCTAAAATTCATCAGGAACCAGAAGAGATCTAGAATAGTAAAGGCAGTCCTGGGCAAAAAAGGCAAGACAGGAGGCATCACAATCTCTGACTTGAAATTATACTGCAAAGCTACTCTGATAAAATCAGCATGCTATTGGGGAGATATCAGACCTGAGTATCAGTGGAACAGAACAAAAGATGCAGACACATTTCAAGACCACACTCATCCACCTTATCTTTGACAAAGGAGCCAAAAATGTTCACTGGAAGAAAGATAGTCTCTTTAATAAATGCTGCTGGATAAACTGGCTTTCCACATGCCGAAGACTAAGACCAAACTCATGTCCATCACCATGCACTAAACTAAAGTCAAAATGGATCAAAGATCTAAACATTAAAAGAAACACTAAATCTACTAGAAGAGAAAATAGGTAGAAATCTTGAAGACATAGATATAGGCAGAGACAGCATGAACAAAACCAAACTGCATGGTAACTAATTCAAAGAATCAACAACTAGGATTTCATCCAATTAAAAGTTTTTCATATCAAAAAAAGTCACCAACAGACTGAAAAATAAAACCCAAGAATTGGGAAGACATTTTGGCCAATTGTTCCTCAGACAAAGAACTTCCATCTAGAATATTTAGAGAATTTAAAAAATCAGATCCCCAACATTTAAAGAGCCAATCCAAACATGGGCATCTGAGATGAATGCACATTCCTCTGATGAAGAAATACAAACAGCAAATAATTACATGAAAAAATTCAAATCATTGGTCCTCTGAGAAATGAAAATTAAAATAACAGTGAGATTCCATCTCACCCAAGAAAGAATGGCTATCATGAAAAAATTAACCAATAACAAATGCTTGAAAGTTTATGGGGAAAAAAGGAACCCTTTTCCACTGTTAGTGGGAGTGTAGACTGGTGAAACCACTATGAAAATCAGTGTGGATACTCCTCAAAAGCTAGGATTAGAGGTCACATTTGACCCAGCTATTTCCCTTCTGGGTATTTTCCCAGAAGAATTAAGAACATTATACCACAGCAATATGTACATACCCATGTTTATAGCCTCATGATTTGTTAGCTAAATCTTGAAAACAATCCAGATTCTTCAACTGAGGAATGGATAAAAAAAGATGTGGTATTTTTATACAATAATATTACTCAGCTGTAAGGAAAGATTTTATAGGTAAATGTATGCAATTACAGACCATACTCATAAATGAAATAAACGAGACTTGAATGTGCAAAAATTATATTGTCTCTCTAGAACAACTGGGATGGGGAAAAGAGAAATATACAAGATAGCTAAGATAACTGCACTACTAATTTCTATTAGTACTTTGAAAGGAACAGTTAGTGCTTATATTGTTTGATCAATCTTACATAACTGGTAATCTGAGCAACTATTTGAAGATAACAAAATACAATATAATAACCATTGTTGATTTCCTATGATCCTGTTTTGAAGTTCTGTATCTTTTTTAATTTTTATTTATTCATTTATTCATTTTTATTTTTTGTTATCTTCCTATATCCAAATTCTCTGATTAAAATCCAAAACCAGTCACACTGTATGTGTAGGTAGGTATGTCAGTAATCTTTAGGTATGTATTACCAAAGCTCTTTTAAAGTACACTTTTCCTCAGGGTTAGGAAGATTATTGTTTTGTGCTTAGTGAGTGCCTTTCTTTCATCTTATTTTAAAATTGCACAGGTAATGGCAATATCAAATGGTTACTCCTCAAGAAAAGGAAACTTACAATTTTTATGTTTAAAAAATTAATACCAAGCCGGGCGTGGTGGCGCATGCCTGTAATCCCAGCACTCGGGAGGCTGAGGCAGGAGGATTGTTGTGAGTTTGAGACCAGCCTGAGCTACAAAGTGAGCTTAAGGCCAGCCTGAACTGCATAGTGAGACCCTGTCTCAAAAAGACAAAAAAAAAAAAAAAAAAAAATTAATACCAGCATCTTACATCTCTGTGTACATTATTAGGGAGTGTTTTTTTGCTTATCCTTATGTATGTTATCTAGGACCTGCCATTAATTGAGCTGGATATCAATAAATATCACTTGTGTGTATTTAAGTTACATTTAACTAATTTGGTGCTTTGGCAAAATAGTAAGCCCAAATCTCTCCTAACAAGTGTGCTTAATTATTAAAAAAAAAAAGTGCCTATATTTTAAAGTTTGGTACAGTTTGTTTAGGAAGTGATAACAAGTGGTAAAAATAACCAAAAACCTCATTTCTACTATGTAATTTCTTTTCCACCAGCTCTTTCCTTCCTTCCACAAAAATATAAATTAAAGGGCCAGCCAAATAGTTCAGCAAATTAAAGCATCTTCAAGAAGGTGCAGGGCCTGGGGGTTCAATCCCTGGGCCTACAGTGCTGGCCACCCTGGGGGCACACTGAGAGAACAATTGAGACTGGGCGTGGTGGCACACACCTGTAATCCTAGCTCGTGGGAGACTGTAAACAGGCAGATCACTATCAATTTGATCTAGTATGAGACCCTGAACACCCTGGAGACCCTTCCTTAAAATAAAATTTAAAAAATATATATGCATATATATAAATAAAATAATTTTATTTATTTTATAATAAAATAATTTTATAAATTAAATAAAATAATAAATAAAAGCAAATCTCTGAACTCATGCTTCAGATTCAGAGTAGATCAAAGAGGACTTTCCCTCTAATCTGTGCATCCCAAATGTTTATTTTTTGTTTTTTTATATAAAATAAAAATATATTGCCGGGCGTGGTGGCGCATGCTTGTAATCCCAGCACTCGGGAGGCTGAGGCAGGCGGATTGTTGTGAGTTCGAGACCAGCCTGAGCTACACAGTGAGCTTAAAGCCAGCCTGAACTGCATAGCGAGACCCTGTCTCAAAAAGACAAAAGTAAATAAATAAATAAATGAATAAATAAAATAAAATAAAATAAAAATATATTATGTTCATAACTTTCATATAATTGACAACATGGAGAGTAGTAAAGATTGTCATGCATGTCATGAATACACACATCAAAAGTCTCATTGAATTAAGAAACAAAACAAAAGATCCAGAACAGTGGTCTGAAACCTACTCATAGGATTTTAGGATTTAACAAGTAATAAGTGTGAAATTCCAGATCATAGCAGTGTTGACAACAAAAGAATGATAAATACAAGAGCACATATTTTTACATTAAAACCAGTAAAACCTAAATAAACAAAATCCAAAACTAAACATTAATACAAAAAAAGAAAAAAAATTCAAAATCAAGAAGCAAATCAGAGGCCAAATGAAGATCTATCAATTAAATACCCATTTTAAACAACTATAGAGAACATAATACAAAAAGTGATATTTATCAATAAATATTTCTTATTTCTTATATACTTCCCTAGAATCAAAAGAGAATTTATCATTTAGCAATGGGAATGTGATTTAAATGACCTTTTCTAATAATAATTCCATAATCTGAGAACAATGTATACATGTTTATTTTATAGATGTATTCCAAAACTAAGACGCATAGTATATAACACCTTTTCTTATCTTAGTGCATGATTTCTCAAATTTCACCACATTCAAATAGATAAGGACTTTGGTAGCATCTATAATGAATTCTAATCTTGCAGAAAATGTATTTCTAAGTCAATAATCCATAAAACCAGGACAAAGTAGTATATATGATGCATGAAAACCGTTGTGGTCCTGAGGCACAAATCATAGAACTGTTGAAATTATCAGCTGGACAAAACTATGAAGATAAACCAATCAATTGATAGGTGAAATCTTGTACAGAATATTGTTGGATCTTGTTTCTTAATCCACCCTGCCAGTCTACTTCCTTTAATTGGTGAATTGAGTCCATTGACGCTGATGGTCACAATTAAGATGTACTGACTTACATTTGACATATTATTTACCTGCTGTTGTATACCTCTTTTTCTCCTGTGTTTAATTGTTTTCCCTAGTTGGTGGGTTCTTTTCATTCTCATTCATGGAGTTGTGGTCATTTTGATCCCTCTCTAGAGAATCTTTTAGTATCTGTGTAGGGTTGGCCTTGTTGTCATGAAATTCATTAGTTGTTCTTTGTCTTGGAAGCAATTCTCATCTCCATTATACTTGAAAGAAAGTTTTGCAGGGTATATCAGTCTGGGTTGGAATTTGTTTGTTTGTAAGACTTGTAGTACTTCGCTCCATGCTCTTCTTGACTTGATGGTTTGTGAAGAGAAATCTGCTATTATTCTGATGGGTTTTCCTTTAAATGTGATCTGTTTCTTTTCTCTAGCAGTTTTTAGTACACTGTTCCTGTGCTGAATTTCTGGAATCTTGATTATTATATGTCTGGGTGTGTTCTTAGTTGGGTTGATGTTATTTGGAGTTCTGTATGCTTCGGTTACTGAATGTCAGATTGTTTCCCCATATTTGGGAAGTTTTCTGCTATTACTTCGGCCCATATTCTTTTTCTATCGTTTGTATTGACTGTTTCTTTCTCATTGATGTCCATTAGTCTTATGTTGGTTATTTTTGCATCATTTTTGATGTTGAATTATTTTTTCCTGAATCCTAGTTTGTTTTTCTTTTTCCTTTTGGAACCAGGGATTGAACTCAAGCCCTTGTGCTTGTCAGGCAAGCACTTATTCTACTGAGCCATCCTTCCAGCCCCATCCTAGTTGCTTTTAAGAGATTTTTTTTTTTAACCTTTTCACTAACTGCAATGGTGTCTTCAAAGTCTGAAAGTTTATTTTCACTTTCATTCAAATGATTTTGCCAGCATGTGATTGAGTTTCTAATTTCCTATACAGCACTTTGAATCTGCTTCATGCATTCTATTTCTTTCCTATATTTCTTATTCAAGGATTCCATCATTTTTGTATTCTCCTCTATTTTTTATGTGTCTTCTTTAGAAGCACTGAGTACTTCTTTCATTATAGTTATCATTTCTTTTTTTACTTCAGAAATTATTTCTGTGCTTGCTTCGGCAGCACATATACTACAGAAATTATTTCTGATCTGATTTTCTCCAGACATTTCTGCAGTTGTTTCTTTACTTCAAATGCTATTATTTCAGAGATTTCAGGTGTGTAATTTCTAATTCCTTCTATGCTAGTGTCTCCTGTATTTGTCCTAGCTGGTTTTGGGGCCCGAGAATGCATTTTGCTCCTTCTCTTTGTCATTTTGTATAGCACTGTCTTCTGACCTTTGGTGTAGAGCACTGATTAACTTAAGAACAGGTCCAGATTTACCAAGTTCAAACTTGTCCAGGTATGTGTGGCTTGGGTGTGGCTGCTATACTTCACTTCTTTCTGCTGCAGCCCTTGGAAGTGAGCACTCTGTCACTCTGATGTTTGCTCCTGGATTAGCTGGGTGGATCTTGCCTCTAGCCTCTCTGCAGGGAGTTCTGCCACAGGGCCTCTTTGGTTACACAGACACACACAGACACAGACACACACACACACAGACACAGACACACACACACAGACACACACACACAGACACACACACACACACACACACACACACACACACACCCCTGGCCTTGGTGCTGGCTGGAATGAGGATCCAGCGGTCCCAGGCTTCCTCACTCACATGCTGGGCCTGGGCATTGGCTGGAATCTCTGTATCTTTATTAAATTCTCTTGAGAAACACTCAGCTGGGGAGTTAGCTTAGTGGTCTAAGCGCCTGCCTGGCAAATGCAAGGACTTGAGTTTAATCTCTGGTACATGCCATGCTGACCCCAGAACTCCAGGTGTAGTATGCTGGCCCTGAAACTGGGCATGGTAGTGCACACCTATAATGCCAGCAATGGGGACAGGAGGAGCACTATGAGTCTGATCTGCATAGTGAGACTCCGTATCAAAGAAAATAAAAAGTAATAAAAAACATGGTGTTGTTGGGCAGGGTGACACATGCCTGTAATCACAGCACTCAGGAGGCTGAAGCAGGTGGATTGCTGTGAGTTCAAGGTCAGCCTGGGCTACATAGGGACACCCTTTCTCAAAAAACAAAAGCAAAAACAAACAATAACAAAAACGAAATAAAATCCAACCAAACAAATCAAGCAAACAAAACAAAACAAAAACAGTACGTACAACTTTGAATCAATAGCAATGTAAATATAAAGACAGAGAAAGACTGAAAATGTATGGGAGGATGAAAAAATATGGCACTGAAACACAGATGAAGTAAATAAGAAAGGAATAAGGAAAGAAAGAGATAGAAGTGAGAGATGTAGTTAAATTAATTAGAAAAAATTGGCCTTAAGTGATAATGAAGAACAAACATATTAAAATGATTCAACAGTAAGATATAAGCTCTCAAATTTTTATTTAACTCAAAAGATATAAGTTAAAGTTGACACCAGATTGCAATGAAGACTACAGCAGAATAAAAGAGTCACAACTAAGTATTGGGAGACATGAATAGAGACTTCACTGAGGTAGACAAATTTGAGATAGGTTGTTGTGGACTCAGTGTTTGTGTTTCCCAAAACTCATGTCCTGAAGTCCTAATGCCCAATATGCTGCTATTAGGAAATAGGGTCATGAGGCAGTTTTAGGTAGTCTTTATGAATGAGATTTGAGCTTCTCTAAGAAAAGACACAGCTGGACACAGTGGCACATGCCTGTAAACTCAGAGGGAGTTTGAGGTAGAAGGATTAAAAAGTTCAAGCCTGGCCTGGTTAACTTAATGACCTACCAAAACCCTGTTAAAAAGAGAGAAGACTTGGGAGGCTGAGACAGGAGGATCATTATGAGACCAAACTACATATCAAGACACTGTATCAAAAACAAACAAAAAACCAGAAAGAAGAAGAAGAAGAAGAAGAAGAAGAAGAAGAAGAAGAAGAAGAAGAAGAAGAAGAAAGAAAGAAAGAAAGAAAGAAAGAAAGAAAGAAAGAAAGAAAGAAAGAAAGAAAGAAAGAAAGAAAGAAAGAAAGAAAGAAATGTAGATCAGTGTGAAGTCTTAGATTCTTGGGTTCAGTCTTGGCAGGGAAGGTGGGGGGGAGAGGGATAATAAAGAAGAAGAAGAAGAAGTAGAGGAAGGGGAAGGGGAAGAAGAAGGGAAAGGGAAAGAAGAAGAAGGGGAAGGGAAGGAAGAAGAGGAAGGGGAAGCAGAAGAGGAAGAGAAGAAGGAGAAAAAAATGAAGAAGGAGGGGGAGGAAGAGGAGAAGGACAAAGAGGAGGATGAAGAGAATGAGGAGGAAGTGGAGCAAGAGAAGAAAAGAGAAGGAGAAAAACAAAAAAGGAAGAGAGAAGAGCAGTGACATAAACGTTCACCATATGAAGAGACAGGAGGGGCCTCCAGCCAGACATCAGATATGCCAGCATCTCCATCCTGGGCTCACAGCAGCCAGACCTGTGAGAAATAAACAGATTCACGCCATTTGAGCCATCCAGCCTATGGTCATTGGCACAGCAGCCCAAGCTGACTAGGGCGTGGGTGTTCAGGATGAGCTGGGGTTTTCTAGGTAGGAACAGCAACAGGGATAATAAAAAAGGCTCATTTTATCTGAGCCCTAAACAACCCTGCAATGTTGGCTCTACATAAACCTCAGCAAGACAATGAAGATTCTGAGGCCAAAGGGTCTGAAAATGTTAGACTAAGATGATGCAGAAAGTAATGGTTCCAAGATGTGAACTTCGATTTGCCTGCTTCTAAAATTGGGATGCTTCACCTCTAGATTTCCCTGCTGTGTGCAGAGGTATTGTGTTTATTTGCTATATCACTTCTCTGACTCAACTGCAATATTTCAAGCCTTTAGGAAAACACATAATAAACAAGAATAACAAATATATATACTTACATTTTTATACAATATATAAAATCAATGCAATTGATACATATGTAAGAGGTAACAAAACTTACCCCCAAGAATAGTGCTCCACCTACTGACATCTAATGACAAGATAAAGCAATTGCAGAGAAAGAATAAAGAGAAAAAGGTTTTAGAGGGTAGTGACCAAAAACCTAAAGCCATGAAATGACAATAAACATTGGAACCTGTCATCAATTTCTTCAATAAATATTCATTCAGTAAATAATCCATTGTCAATCTGTTCTGTCAGGTGCTTCTGTTTCATAACCTCTATGATTTCCTCCCTTTCTTTTAGAAGTAAAATAGTTTGTCCTCTTAAAATTTTTTAAAGCACCGAAGAATGTATAAAAGAAATGGCAATCATCCATGGTCCCCGCACTGAATTTTCTAAATTAATTTTGGTCAACAATTCTAATATGCTGATTCCTAAGAATCACTGTTGAAGAAGATAGAAGGACTCTGGCTCTTGGAAGTTTTTGTTTTTTATTTTTTTAATGTGTTTAGGACAGGGTCTCACTACGTAGATCCGGCTAGTGGTGATTTTCCTGCTGTCAGCCTCCCAAGCGCTGGGTTGCAGGCACGTACACGCCCTGTCTGAGTCGCCATCTGGGCGTGCCCCGGCCGGCGCAGCACGCCAGGGAGCGAACCCTTGCTGCGCTCTGCCTAAACAGGCCCTTTAGTCCGCCAAGTTATCGGGGTGGCTCCAGAGTTTTGTTGTTTTTGTTGTAGCCCCAAAATGAGGCAGTCTCAACAACGGAAAGAAGCGCTTTATTTTAGCTGGTACCCAGCAGCAGACACCCTGCAGCACATGCTAAGGTGCGCGCCGAGGTGGGGAGGTAAGGGTTTTTAAGCTGGAAAACCGCAAAGGAGCGGGGGTGAGGTGGGGGGTGGGGGGCGGGGTGCGGGGGGGAGGATTCTGGGAAGGAGTCGTTCCCTATCTGTACAGGCAGTTTGTCTTTTCCTGATCTGGACAGGCAGTTTAGAGGTCTTTACAAAGCCTATTTGGGCCTGAGTGTAGTTCTTGCTTTTTGAAATCTAGAGAGACATCTGGTGACAGTTAAGCACATTTTGTTAAACTTGAGGGAGCATTCTTTATCTGTTTAAGTAGTCACAGTCTTGGGGTTAAAACATCTGAGTGGGGTTTACAAAGATATTTTTACAAAATATCACAAAATGGAGTTCACATACGTTTTACAAAATGAAGTTGGTTAAGTTAGCTTACAGCAGGGGTCATTATGACAGCAGAAGTTTTCAACAGTTTGACCTAGTATGAAGACGGCGCTTACAGAACAGGATGGCGGCGCTTTGGTTAGGCTAAAACAGTTTTCATGACTGAAGGTGTCAGCTTCACTGGAGGTAGTAGAATTGTGAAACTAAAAATGAGAATGTATTTGTTGGGTTGGTGGTGTTATAGGAACCAGAACAGCCAGATAGAAATTTGAATATTACCTTGTATTTACTGAGCTCAGGTCTGTCAGCCACTTCTCACGCAGAAGGCTGAGCGGCACCTGAATGTAGGTAGCAGGGGGTATTTATAACAGAAATTACATCCAGTTTGGTAAGCGAATTTGTTATCTAGCACAGAACAACAGAAGACTACATTCATTTGACACAGCTGCAAACTGTTCGCAACTATAGATCTTTCATAGCTTAGTGATAAGTGCAGCCTTGAGGCCAGAGGGAGAGAGTAGGTAACAGAAAGCACAAGGGTTTTTTAATAATTTCCCACAATTAAGGCACAAAATTCTGTGAAGTCTTTACAGGTGGAACAAGAACTCTTGAGAAACAGAAAACTAGTTTTAAGAGTAAGGAATGAAGGATGGTAGGAAGACCTTTATCTTACAATCCAATCTGAGATTGAGAAAGGAGAGAAGGGCCCTATTCCTCCTAAAGTAATCTTTTTCTTTGTTCTTTGGCTGCCCTGAATGCTTCATAGCATCCACATCGCATCTGGGAGACAATTGCTTTGGCTGTGGGACCATCCTAGACTACAGCCGATCTGGATGGCTCTACCTCTTTAGTCTGTCTGCAGGTTGGGTGTGTGGGCTTCAGGGCTTTCCCCTTTCCCACTATCAACTCTTACCTACCTATGACTAAAGAGAAACTTGACACTGCATGCTAGAGCCAACTGCCAAGGAAGCAGCCTCCCTCTTTCTCTTGGGGGAGTTTCTATGTACTGTTCCTTATGCTGCAGCATTAGTCTTAATAAAAAGCCTTTTGTTTTGGAAAAAAAAAAAATTCTAATATGTTCTCTTCCATTCTGTGTAAGAAAAACAAAAGGATTTTAAATTTTATAAAATCATTTTTAATTTAAAAAATATTTATTTAGGGTCTTTATTTATTTTATTTAGGTATAGGGTCTTTCTATGCTGCTCAGAGTCATAGTTATCCTTCTGTACAGCCTCCCCAGTGCTGGGATTGCAGGCATGCACCACTATGCCCAGTTTTGGTGGCCAACACAGCATGAGGTACACAGGGATCGAGCGCAGGTCTTTGTGCTTGTCAGGCAGGTGCTTGGATCCCCAAGCTATCACCCCAGCCCAAAGTCACTATCTTAACAAAATAAAAACAATGAACAGATGTTTGTTCTGTTTTTTCACATGATGTTCTCTATCTGTAGTGTCATAATGTATGAAGCAGATCCTCTTCAGATGCCAGTATTGCACTTTTGAACTTTGCAGCCTCCAGAACCACAAGCGATACACACCTGCAATCTTTAATGCTTTAAAAAAAAAACATGTTACCTGTGTATTATAATGAATTCAAAGCATGCTGATAATCCCAAAGGCAAAAGTTGATAAATGAACTCAAATTTCACCAGCCAGAAATAACTAATAACTCTAGGTAGACAACATTTTGGACAACTGGATCTGTAAATGCACAAACAGATGGCTGGATGAAGTAACAGATGGGTAGAAACACTTCTACAAAAACTGAAGAATTATATTTTGGGTAGTATTTTAAATTTGATTTTACTTGAGTTCAATGGAAGGAATAGAAAGGGTGGTTAATAGAATTGTTGAATTCACACAGATATTTCTTGCATATGAGTGAATTTCACAAAATATCCCTTTAAATATCTCATTCTTTAAGAAAGAAAACTGTGAGAATCATTCACAGGTTGAAATCATTGGGACTTTAAAAGGGAAGCTCTATTTTGGTTTGGATAAATTTTTGGTGCGAAAAACATGCTAACTGGCACCGTACTGTCACCTACATAGTTTCTAGGAACCCTTCTGTATCAGCTGATGAAGAGCAGCTTCTGAGCCCAGGACTTGTCCTCTATTCTGCTCCCTGAACCCCAGCGCCAGGTTCACCCCAACCCTTACCTCACCAGGCCCCAGAACTATAGGGAAAATGGGACTCAATCTGTCTCCTGGCCCCCTTTCAATTTCCATACCCATTAAAGTAGTTCCATTTTTATCTATTTTATGTACTGGGTGTTGTCTCAGTTACTTTTGTCTCATTAGGATGGAAATACCCAACACCCAAAATTAGGGAGGAAAGGTTTATTTAGTGGAGGTTTCAGTCCATGCTCAGCTGGCTCCAAGGAAGAGTGGCATATGGCAGAGGGCAGTCGCTCATGATGCCAGAAAACAGCAAAGGGCAAAAGTGGGGAGGAGGAGCTGCAGCTGTTAGCCTCTCTCTTTGTCTTTGCCTTACACTGCATGCAGATTACCCACCCCAGGGAGTGTGTAGCCTCATACCCATAATCCCTGCATTGGATCATGAATTAATCACAAACTCTAGAAGCTCACCCCAATGACTGCTTGAGGCTCTGGGGGACAACCAGACACAAACCATGATAGGTGTCCTTGTGAGGTGCACATTGAGCAGTCAACAGGACCCAACACAGTTTCAAAACCACTGTTGCAGGGAGCCTTTAGGGCCCTTGACCTCAAAGGTTCTCTGGTCCTGCTAGCCCTCTGTTCCTTCCCTTGAAGACCAGTTCTCCATGCCAGCTCTCAGGCCCCTACAGTTTGCACAGGCCCTCTGAGAAATGGGTTGACTTGGCCCTATGCCCAATCCCAGCAAATGGACTCTAAAGGCAAGAAGAATAGTAAAAGCAAGGCTTTCATGCAGTCAGTCTTGCAAGCCTGGGTGTGTGATGGACAGGCACACTCCAAGTGGTCAAAGAGAAAAATTTATAACCTAAATGTTGAATCCTCTTCCCCCACTTTTTCCATTGGCTGAGAACTAGGGGAGCTACACTCTACCCCAACAACATCTACAAGTTCCTTGGCCTCCCTTCCAATTTGAGTGTGGATGTTTTCATAGCATCTATTCTTTATTTAGGGACTTTATTTATTTGGTATTTTTTAAGAGAAGGGTCTACAGGATGTTCAGGGTCTCACCACTAGGTCGGACTCATAGTGGTTCACCTACTTACAGCCTCCAATGAGCTGGGATTACAGGTATGTGCAACCACACCGTCTCAATTGCTGCCTCAGTGCACCCCAGGGTCAGAGCCCTGCACAGCTGTCAGGCCCGGGAACCTAACCCTTGGCCCCTGCACCTGCTTGCAGGCGCTTTAATCAGCTGAGCTATTCAGCCGGCCCTATTTAGGGACTTTCTGAGAAGCAGATATTTCAGGTGACATTGGACCACACTGCGATCACTGTTCTAACACCTACAACCACCAAATCTCTCTTACTCATTTTTATCTTTCCCTCAAGGTCTTGCTTGCCCAGAGACTCTCCCAGTGCACAAACTCTGCTAAACAGTTAGAAAACTGCCAGTAATTTTTTCCTTCAGAGTTTATCTTATCTTGAAATATGGACCACTTTACATTTCTCTTTCTTATAATTTTCTCTTTCTTACATCTTACAGGATGGAGCCCTCAGCCTTAGCACCCTCAGCTCATTAGGGAGTCAGAGAACATGGTCTGTAATCACAGTATAATTGCCTTGCTTCCTAATTGGCAGCAGATGTAGGCCTGCAGGGAAGGAAAGTCCCTGGTGAGCGGCTCCAAGAAGGATGAGGCAGAAGGTGCCAGGCCTGGGCACATGCCAAGACTGCTGAAAGGGTGGAGCTTTCTTACAGCTCCAGCTCTGCACCTGCCCTGTACCCTGGGTCTCATAATCCTGGGAAGGGTGTGGTTCTCCCTCTTACAGAAGAGGAAACTGAGGTTGGGAGAAGTGCGTGCTTCCTCGAGTACCCCCTTCACTTTGCCAGAAGGTGACCCCAGGGCTGTGTTAGCTAAGTCTCAGGCCTCTGAGAGCTTCCTCATCAAGGTAAGGTGACCCAGAAGATCAGAGCCAGATCAAATGGCCTAATGGAGAAAAACCCACCACCATCACCACAACCACCACCACCAGTTCCTTTGTGTCCTTCAGCCCTAGAGCTGGGCACTGAATGGTGAAACAGACAGGGCCTGTGGCTGCATAGCAGGCCGTGGGCTTTGGAGTCAGAATGACCTTAGTTGAAGTCCCACCTCTGTCCTATAGCTCCTGTGTTAGGCAGATCGCTGTTATCCTGAAACCTGTTCTTTTCCTCTGAAAATCCATCAGCGCTGAGTTTCCCAGCAGGAACTCAGCCAATGGCTATGTTCTTCACTCTATGGGTCAGGAAACAGTAGCTTGGGCTGCTTTTTACCCTTCAGTTCCCAAAGGTAATTCCAGGTGTGTGTATGTGTGTATGTTGGAACAGGGAGGTATGTCTAACTCTGCCCAACTGGCTTACCCAACTTTGGCTGTGGTATATGTATAAGGAGGGGAAGAGGATGAAGAAAGGACTAAATCAAAGAAACAGATGGGCATAGGGAAAGGTATGTATACACAAACGTGCGTGCTTACACACACCGGCATATGCAGGCTGTCACATGGGCTCTAACCTCATGCTTAGGGGGACCTGGTGTTCAGGCTCTGTGAGATGCTTTTCCTACTGAGGTCCTGAGGGTGCAGGACAGGCAGGCAGGGGGAGAATGGATGGCATGTGACAAGAGCAAGCACAACAGGGCCCATGAACATGAGCCACAGCTGGGTCCCACTTCTGGCCCAGGTTGTGTGGGAACCCATAGAGGACAGGCCTTTCTCATGCAGCTAAATGTATGTTCCAGGCTCAGGAATCTCTCAGAGATTAGGTTGGTAGCAAACACCTATAATCCCAGCACTTGGGAGGCTATAAACAGGAGGATCACTACAAGTCCAGTCTATGCAGTGAGACCCTGTACACCCTGTACACCCTGTCCTAAAATAATACAAAAAACAGGAATCTCATCAGAGATGGATGATCAGCTCTAACCCACCACTGTCTGACACCCAGGAGTGGCCCTGAACTCAGCAGTGACACAGGTAGGTGACAAACGCATTACCATTCCGCCACTGCATGCCAAAATCTCCCTCAGCACGGCTCTAACAGGGATGGCCTACCCTGACCAGAGTCGTACAGCACAGGGAACTCCACAAGCATATTGCTCTGGGTATGAGGGACATCTCATCCTGTTGTCACTCTGGGAGGATGCTCTGGAGCCTTGTATCTGGGGACAGTGGCCCAGGGTCCTCAGTGGCTCCTGTGGCCTGGCATGTGGAGGGGCTGACACATGGAGGGGCTGATGCCCCAGCGGTAGATGCAGAGCTGGTGACACAGCAGCATGTGTCTCAGTCACCTGTCCCTGCATGGCCCTCAACCCACACTTTGGGGATCCTCCCACCACTAGTAGACTCCAAAGCAGAAATGGGGAATCTTGACTTATCCTACCCAGGTGAGAAGTTGCAGGTTTGCCAACTTTCATCACAGAAAAATAATTTTCAGGATTCATCAGTAAGAGGCATAAAAGGATTTATTTGACAGGATGTTGAAAGTACTGTACACACTCAAAGAAACTGAGTGTGGATCCTCAAGACAGAGGCAGGAATGGGCACAAGATGGACATATTTATGGTGGAAATTTGTGGAACTTGTGAATCTATGAAGAGGATATTTCACTTACAGACAAAAACTGCAATCCATCCGTAAGGAAAGGCCCATCTTACAGGTGAAAAGGCCACTTGACAGGTCAAGAGGGAAGACCCAGGCTCATTGTGTCTTTAAGGACCTTAGGAATTTTTGACTGGGTTTCTATCCTAAACCTGAAGTTTTCAAGTACAAGTACAACTTAAAATTTATGAATTTTTTTCTTCTCTCCTTTTTACCTATTTTATTTTTTCCTATCCTACTTCATTTCCTATTCCCCATCCCTCAGATTTTGATGCCTTATTCTTAAGAGATAAGAACCTCTTATTCTTAAGGGGTATGGAAGGATTGAAGGTCTGTCTTCTTGTGGCTGTGGTGGAGTGGAGCTGACCCTATCTAGCTAGGAAACAAAAGTCTCATCCTGACTGACTAATGGAGGAGACATGGAACCACAGGGTTTGTTATTGCCATATCATTGTCATTGAAGCTTAAGGCTGCACCTAACATTGCATTAATTTGTGAAAGGTGTCTTAGTCACATTCTTCTTTACTGGGACAAAATACCCATCAACCATGGCTTCAATGAGGAGAGGTTTGCTTTGGCTGATGAGTTTCAGATGTCTCAGTTCTTGCATCATCGGTGGTATGGCAAAAGGTGTCCAAACTGTGGCAGCAGGGAAGTAGAGCTACGAAGGGTGATACACCTGTTAGGGTTTGTGTCTAGATGCCCCCTCAAAGCTTTCCACAGTGATAGCTGGGGCTTTTCAGGGGTGGGCAGAACTAGAGCGTGAGATTCTGGGTTTGATGGTATGATGCTAGGGTTGATTCCCAATGGGACAAACTCTCTGTTCATCAGAGTGGCCAAGCTTCCAGGTCAGCTGACCACCGGAGGGGACCTTCCACCTCCCCTTATATACGAGCTGTTAAAACTATTATCTTCCATCCCGGGAGACAAAAACATTATGACCAACAGCCATACATCATGGCCTGACAAGATCTATGTAAAGACCCTCCAAATTAGATAAGACCTTTCCTACTCCCAGGACCTACTTCCCCTGTCTCCATCCCAATCAGACTCAAGGTTTGCTGTTCTAGACACCATCCTTGGATAACCAGCCAACTCCACATGATCATACTGACAACTCCAACTAGAAAAAAACAGCTGTGACCCCCGACCATCACCCTCAAAACCTGCTTGTTCCCCCTGCTATCCAATACACAGATAAGTTCCCTCTGGAGTCCTTCATATAAAATGCACATCAACTGACCTGTCCTTTGGCGTTCAACAATCCCTCTGCTCAGGAGGTTAGGGAACTCACCAGAGTTATAGGGCCCTTTTAATAGAGTCCCGTCATGCTCTGGGCCCTGGTTGATGTTGGAGGCAAGGACCATTAGCCTTCTTCTTAGCCCTTTTATTTCTTTACCCTCGGTCTCTAAGCCTCACTTATTGAATGCCCAGAAGACCAGTTTTACCAGTCTTGCGCACAGTAGGTACACATACTAACTATTATAATGCTTTCTGAATATTAGGCACTTTAAAATGTAAAGTAAGCCCAGTGAAAAGCTACCTCTTCTGTTAATCACGGTCAGTCTTAGTACTAGGAACTAGCATCATATTTTATGCTTACCATACTTTCAAGCTGTCCTTTAAATGCCATATTTGGGGCTCGTGATTTGGCTCAGCAGAATGCTTGCCTACATGCCATATTTCTGTAGAATGCTAATAGATAGCAATTACAAAGTTTTATAAGGATATAGGAAAATAAAAACAACCAGAGCAAACATATCATTTTAGGATAAAATTCTGATGATCTTATTATGCTGGGACCATTAAATTATTTTATTACCTCTTTTAAAACAAATACAATTAGGGGTAGGTATGGGGGAGCACATGTATAATCCCAGCACTGTTGGAGGGTCTCCACAAATTTGAGGCCAGGCTGGGCTACATAGTGAGTTCAAGGCCAGCCTGAACTACATAGTAAGACTCTGTCTCTTAAAAAAAAAAAGAATAAAATAACTTCATAGGTTATTTTTATTTAATCATAAAATATCAAATTACAAAAACAAATTCTCATTTATTCCCATCTGCTATTCTTAAAAATGGAGTGTCTAAGTGGAGTGTAATTGCTTACAGGTGTACTTCATAAGTGACTAATTCCCAATATTTTAATAATTAGAATGATAGTACTGGAGTGCATAGAGCTTTAGTTCCATCTAATTTTAAAAATACAATTAAGGATGTGTAAACATGAACCTCAAAAATAGCTTATTTTTGCAAACAGTTTTGTTTGAGGATACCAGTTTGGTAAGATGTTCCAACTTTTGCCTTCTTGAAGGCTTATAAACTGGCGGAACATTAATGCACTTAACATACAAAGAAGTCAGTAATTAGCACCATAGCTACATAGAAATCTTCGTGTATTAACTTAGTCTTTGATCTTAAGGTGAGATTTAAATTTCTCTAGCTGATTTATATAATGGAACAGCACTAGCATGAGTCACAGATAACTGTAGAGCTCCTATAAGTTTAAGAAACAGTGTTAATGACCACATAGGCTTATTGTTAAATATACAAGTGTATTTATTCATTTATACAGTAACAAATGCTCATTTAGTCAGAGCCAATAGATATAGATCAATTTTTTTTGTTTTTTGTTTTTGGCAGAGCCAGAGATTAAACTCAGGCCCTTGCACTTGCCAGGGAAGCACTCTGCTGAGCCTTCTCCCTGGCCCCAAGATCAAGTTTTAAATGATGGGATTGAATTATGACAAATATGAAGAGGAGAAAATGCCAATCATTTTGATCATTTTACATGATCAAAAAAGTTTGAAGTCCAGATGCAATGTATACTGTATAAAAACAGAGTGCTTATGGCTGTTTTGCATGTGTTATATTTATGTGATCTTTATTCTATAAACTTCTTAACATTAGATGAAGCTCGGAAACAAATTTCTAGTTGCAGATATAGATGGGGAATGGTATAACCTAAGATAATAGTTGTTCATTTAACTGATTATAAACTGATCACTGGAAGATTTTACAATAAGAAAACACTAAAATAAACTTTAAGTCTTACAACACATTTTTAAAAAGTATTCAAAAGCACAACAGCAGAAAACACAAGAAATAATCTTTTTAAAAGAAATTATCTTTTTAATATATTTTAGGGAAGGGTCTACAGGATGTTCAGGATCTCACTACGTCAGACTCACAGTGATTCTCCTAATTATAGCCTCCCAAGTGCTGGGATTACAGGTGTGCACCAACACACCCAGTCTCAAATATGGGCTCAGGGTACCCCAGGGATGGGGCTGGAAAGGCAGGCCTAGGGATTGAATCACTGGCCCCTGTGCCTGCTAGCAGGCACTTTAATCTGCTGAGCTATTTGGCTGGCTCCAAAATAAATTATCTTGATAAAACACACAACTTTTGTTTTCCAGTTTAATTTTCTAAGTTTGGCTAACAGCATTCTGATCACTTAAGAAAAGCTGCCCACTGCATGCTGTGTGCTGTGGGAGGACCCTGCCCTGTGCATGTGTCTAGCTTCCTGTTCCCATTCTGCTCTGCACCTTAGTTCCCCTCAGTACAGGGCCACAGGGGTAACTACCAAACAGCCAACTTGGTTGAGGATGAGGTCAGCACCCCAGAGATGAGGTAAGCCTGGAGGAGTTGGCTGCTTCAAGGAGAAATATGAGGTGGGTGAGCAGAGGTAGCCCAAAGAAAGACACAACCTGTGTAAACTTAAAAACATGGTGGGGTTTTACAGAGAATGACTTCTTCATGGTGGGTTAAATGTGGGAAGAAACCCAGTGCTCAACTGCTGTATTGTGAGAGACAGTTTAATCGTGTGCCATTTTGGGAAGGGGTTGATCATTTGGGTCTGAGTCACAGAACACCTATGTACTACAGTTTTACTCCAGGACTGGGGTGTTACTCTACCTCAGAGACTGGGTAAGAGGCAGCCAGAGGGCAGATAGGGAAAAGGTGAGGGCTAGACACAGATCTCCTGAAATCCCCTGAGAAGTTCAAGCTCAGACTGAGAAGGATGCAGAGCCTGCATTCTACGGTGGGAGGAGAGGTTCAACAGGTGTGGCTTTCAGAGGTGGCTGGGTCTAAGGTGAAGACATGGAGAGTCTTGGCCCAAGAAGCTCTCAAACTTCCTGGGAGGAGGGTGGCAAGAGGTGGAGAAATGAAGACAAGATACAAAGAGCTGGGACCAGGTCGAGCTCTCTCTCCAGATGGGAGGAAAGGACCTGCTCAACCAGCACAGCACAGTTATTTATGCACTTGGCTAACTGATGGCACGTGAGGCACCCCTTTGCCTAGCAGCCTGTTCTGGGATTGCTTTGGGGCTCGGTGTTCTCTGGACTGGAGCAGCTTGTTCCTGTGGTTTGCCTCCGATACTCTTCGTTCTGTGGAAGGCCTTGCTCCAGCCCTGTACATGTGACCAGTCTCCAGCTTCAGCTGCTCTCCACAACAGAGTCCAGCAGTCTGCTTGAGTCCCTCGTCTACTGTCTACATCCAGGGGATACCATGGATACCTCCTGCTGATTGCTTCACCAGGTACAAACGTGAGCAGGGATAGCTGCCGTGGTCTGGGGTCTACAGACAGAAGGAGCTTGTGAGTAGAGGGGTTACTTCACATTACCATGGGCTATAAAAGGGAGCATGGGGCACTGTGATGTGCCAGACTCCAAAGACTGCAGGTTCTGGAAAGAATCTGCCAAATTATATACAGGAATTTTTTTTTTAAATTTTTTTTCCATTTATTTTTATTTTATTGAAATACAAATGTCAATCAGACAGTTTCAAAACACCATAACCATACAGAGTCGATGAAATAATACATTGCAAACTGTTTTCATAATGTTTTGGTATTGTACAAGGTGCATACATGATATTACATTTACAGGTTTTTATACAGCTGAATTATATCAAAGATTGAATAATTAT
>PVKA01033809.1:0-24024 GCA_004027165.1 Ctenomys sociabilis | reverse complement strand
TAAATAATTATTGAATCTTTGATATAATTCAGCTATATAAAAACCTGTAAATATAATATCATGTATGCACCTTGTACAATACCAAAACGTTATGAAAACAGTTTGCAATGTATTATTTCATCGACTCTGTATGGTTATGGTGTTTTGAAACTGTCTGATTGACATTTGTATTTCAATAAAATAAAAATAAATGGAAAAACAAAAAAAATAAAAAATAAAATAAAATAAAATAAATTTAAAAAAAAAGATGTTTATAACTAATTCTATGGCTGTTTAAGGAAATTAGAAACTGATTCAAATGTTCTCACATCTGTGTATTGTATTTGACCTAAAGTATATTTAAATATTTTGAAGGCCTGGAGAGATAGCTCAGCAATCTAACACACCTGCTTAGGCAAGTTTAGACAGGTGCAGGGACCATGGTTCGATCCCCAGTACTAAGGGGACAGGCTGAGCAGATTTAAAAAAAAAGATTTATGAAGGATAGACATGTGTTGCTTGATATTAAAAAATAATTAAATTTAAACAATTCAAAGGGTAAGAAGTCAAAAGACACTAGAAGGGCTGGTGAACTAAGTGCTTGGTTGGGTAACTACAGGGGCCAGGGTTAGATCCCTGGCACTGCATGTCATGTGGGCCCCAACTTTGGGTGCGCTGAGCCAGTGATGAAGTACAGGCAGGGTGCTCATGCCTATAATCCCAGCTCTAGGGAGGAATAATCAGGAGGGTTACTATGAGATCAAGTTGCATAATGAGACCCTGAACAAAAAAAAAAAAAAAAAAAAAAAAAAAAAAAAAACCTAAAAGAAAGACACTGGAGCTGACAAAAATCATTCTCTAATTCATAAACAAGGTTTTTTAATGACTGGTTATCTTTTCAAAATAGGAACTCCAGAGTCTATGAAAATATGTTCATATATATCTAATAGTTCCTTCCCATGCTATCTACATTTGTTTTTGTAAGTAATAACTACAATATATAGGAAACTTATTAAACCATACTATATTCTTATAATTAAATGTTATCATTATCTTATGGTAAAATGAAAGCAAAAGAACAAAAATTGAGACTAGAAAAAGTATTGGATATTTTATTTATATCCAGAAGATGTCTATTGAATTTATTTTAATTTTTAACAACTTAAGTATTTCTGTTTTCTCTGTAACTACAAAAATCAGTTTTTCATCATTAACTGAAAAAAATATAAGATACTTAACTTTGTAGGTAAGAGATTTACCTAAGAGTTTATATATTTCAAAGTTCCAAGTCCTTCTTTTCTCACTTAGGGCTTTTCTGACACCAATCATCCCTCTGCTCCCACAAACTCTGTATTGCAGGGTGTATTAGGACCATTTGCTGTGGCTAACTGTTCAATAAAACATATTGGGTAGATTACAAAAGAACAGGCTCGCTGGGGTTCTTGTTTCCAGCCCAGGACCAAGGGGCTGCCCCTGAAGGGTACCTAGACAGTGTGAAGAGCTACATGGCTGTCATACTGCGAATTTTAGATGTCTTCTGCTACTGCTCTCTTTCCTTATAAAGCCACTGTCTTCAGTCATGGAAGTTCTATATTGAATACTTTACCACATTCTGATAATCTCCCAAAGAGCCCTCATAAACATTTATAGCTAGATTAAATTATTACCCTGCCATGGAGATTAAATGGAAGTTTAATGTGTTTCAATAGGCTCACCCATATGTAATGGAACAGGTGAGGCTATTTAAACACAGATTTCAGTTCTTATTACAACTGGAAGACAACAGATATGAATATTTTATTCTACTTTTTAAATTATTTTTCCTTTGGGCAGAACCCAGGATTGAACTCAGGACCTTGCGCTTGCCAGGGAAGTGCTTGTTGCATTGAGCCATCTCCCTGGCCCCTCAGGCACAAATATTTTATATTTTGCATAATAATCAACATTTGAAAAGCCTTATGTTCCTTATTCATCAGAGAAATGTGAATTAGTACAACACATCAGTATGAACAGTTGTATGGTCACCTAGGAATAGTAAATCTAAGAGCAATCTTGTTAGCAAAGTTTTAGGTCAGTTGAAATTCTTAAATATGTTTATAGAGGATATATATGACCAGGACAAAAAAATGTTAATTTAAGGCTGCAGGAATATGTGCTCAATAAGTCACTCCTAATTTTCATTAGTTATTATAGGCCAAGCTACTGTAATAACCAGGCCTTCAAACATATATTAGCTTAAACACAAGAAAGGAGTAGATATCACTGATGCAGTTTCCTGAAAGCAGATGTTTCTCCTTCGAAAGACCTCCTCTACCTACAGACTTATTATTTGGTAATCCAGACTTTGCTTGCAGGGCGCTTCATTTACACATTATCGCTGTCTACTCCAAGGCAGTGAAAGAGAAAAGATGTAAAGCCCTTGTGGTAGAACACACATCATTTGCATCAGATTTCATTTGCTACAATTCAGTAGCACAACTGCACATAAATGCACCAGAGGCCCGTGTCTCGTTTTCATTTTATTCTCTTGTTCTTATTCCTATATTAAGATAATGGTAATATTTTAATCAAAAACACTACATAATATCCTGTTTCCTCTTTTTCTCTTTTTTGAGGAACATCTAGAACTCTGCCTAAGTATAATGTGGCCCATATGCGCAAGGATGTTCTTATTAGGATTATTCATCTATATATACAAAAGGATACCCAAAATATAGTGCATTTAATGTAATCCTGTGAACTACATATCAAAAGTCAAATATATCTGTTTTACTATACATGTATAAAAATAAAAAGTAACATTTTTAAAGAAAAGAGATGTAAGTTTCTTTGCACATCCATATTCTACTTATTAGTTATTTTTTTAAATCAAATTTCCTTTGTAGAATCTTCACAGGAAGAAAATTATCTTCAGGAGTTAAAAGTGAACAATCACTACTATGGACTATAGTGGAATATTTTGCTGAATTCACACACCTACAATATTTAAATGACAATGGAATACCCATCTCTGACAAAGTAAACAACAAAAGGGGTTACAAACGAAGGGCCATTTTGTATCTGTATATACAAAATAGTTAGGATAGGTATACAGCTACTTTCTCTTAATTCCATGAATAGAAAGATTTGTGTGAATTGTGTTTGTGGACAGGATATCATGTCTGCATCTCATATTAATGAATAACCTCTAAGAAGACAACAATATGCAATGTATTAATTATTGAAACTGTCCTACTAATCAGTTTTGACACTGTCTCATTGCTGTTTGTTTCTCAATAAAATTATCTTAAAAAATTGTCAACTTGAAAAAAAATGAACAATGACAACGGGGAAGTAAATGTAAGCATGGCTTTAACTGGGTCAGAAATATTTCACATCTTTAAAATAGAATAAAATATTTTAAAATCAAATAATAAAATTATTAACCATATAATAAATTAGATCGAATAATAAATTAGAATAAAAACAGCTCTCCATGCTTTAGGAGGAGTTTAGTAATTATTTACCAAAAACTAGATACTTCCTTTCTAAGAATGGTTATCATCAGAAAATAGCTCCCCATGTCACAAAGATAATTGTGATTTCCAGTCTTCCCTTGGGTGGAGATAGCTGATAGGGTCCAATGAGTTCTGTACAATACAACACAACATAATACAAAAATGTAACTGCCTCCATGCCCCCAACTGTCTCCAAGTAAATGGAGTCTAGGTCCCATGAAACCTTAGCGGTCACAGGCAGAAGCCTGTGCATCCTCCATTGTGTATATCCCTGAAAGGAAACAAGAACAAGACCTCACCAAAGCCATTTTCACTCTTCCCATTGTACTAGAGAGGCAATAAATTCTGTGCAGTTCTATGGTGATCTAAAGATTATTATGCATTTCTGGTCCTTTTTCAGCTTCCCTCTCACCAATACAATGTTGTAACTGTTCCTGATAATGAAATTCTATTAGATGTTTAAAATACTAGTTTCTCATATAATTTGAAGTACTTTAGATTGTTCTAATAACTGAACCAACAATTATAGGAACAAAGTTTTAAAGATAAAAATTTAAGGAAATCTGAAAAACAGTAATATACACTACTGCTTGTCTCATTTAATTTTCCCTCAGTGCTGGGATGAAATACCTGACACCCATAATTAAGGAAGGAAAGATTTATGTAGCTTACACTTTGTAGAGGTTTCAGTCCCCACTCAGCTGGCTCCAAGGCAGAGTGGCACAGGACAGAGGGCAGCCGTTCATGGTGGCAGAAAACAACAAAGCAGCAAAGGAAGGAGCAGGGGCTGAGCAGCTAGCAAGCCTCTCTTCCTTCCCCGTTTTGTGTTCAGACTATCTGTCCCATGGCAGGTGTAGCACTACCCGCATAATCCCAGCATTGGATCACGAATTAATCACAAACTCCAGAAGCCCCTGCAGTGACTACATGAGGCTCTGGGGGGACCACTAGAGACAAACTATAACTCTTCCTTATGAGAAATACCGGAAATATTTAAATCCTTTTAAAAGAGGAACAAAATTTAAAATTGAAACATTCTCACTTTTAACGTTTGATGAGAATTTTTTTTTAACAGTAATAGTTCAGAATCTTGCACAAAAGCTTGCAGCCAGCTTAGTCCTTTGCTTTTTTGTCCCTTGTGTCCTTCTGTAGCTATTCAGTCAAATGATTATTGATGCTAAATTTAGCTATAATGGTATTTTTCATTTCTAATTCTTATACTCACTTCATTTAAAAAATGCATGGCATAAATTCCTGAATAACCTTATTTTCAATGTTATTATTTCTCAAACTTTTTACACATCTTAGCCTTTTCACTGCCATATGCCATGTTTTATACACATATGTTATATAAGCTTTTGGTCTTACACACACACACACACACACACACACACACACACATATATATATATATATATATATACTTTTGAACACTATAATATAATCAACATAACCATATTATGTTATGAGCAGCTAGCAAACCTCTCTTCCTTCCCCGTTTTGTGTATTAAACTTTTTAATATTTATAGGCAAATGTCAGGAAGCTTTGTACTTATTGTAGCCTGTATCAAGGTTTTTACACTGTATCAAGCTTTTCTCCACTGCTAGAAGTAGAATAAAAGTTCACATTATCTTCTTATTAACAATTAAGAACACAAATTCTCTGGTTGGCAAACAATCCTAGATATTTGACATGTTGAAAGCAACAACATCCAGAAAAACTGGTATTTCCATAGTAACCAATTATCCCATTTCCTTTGAAATATTTTTTTCTATTAAACCTCGAGTAGTAGATTTAATGACAGAACCACCTGAGGTATGTAAGAAAGAAAAAGCTTACTGATGCACTGTGTAACTGCTCTCCTTATCCAAGAAGAAAAATGAATCACTTCTGCAAAATTAATTTTCTAAATCGTATTTTCTAAGAGCTTGCACTATGTAAATATTTAACTCAAACTAGTCTCCTTAAAACAATTATTATGAACTGCAGTGAGAAGAGCTCTTTGCTCTGATTTTCTCTATGTATGTTTGCAGTTAGACAGTTCATTAAGCACTTACCTCTTCTAGTTGGTAATCAAACACATGCAGGCTTCAAAGGTAAATTTATCATCCTCAAGAAGCATGGCAGCAATGATGACAGAATACCAAAAAATTTGGAATCACACATTAAAATCAGATAATTTTAAGATCTACATTAAAATATAAATTGTTAAGAAATTCATGATATCAAGTAAAAAAAGCAAAGCCTCCAAAGCACATTCTTTTTCTTTTTTTCTCTCTCTCTTTTTCTTTCTTTCTTTCTTTCTTTCTTTCTTTCTTTCTTTCTTTCTTTCTTTCTTTCTTTCTTTCTTTCTTTCTTTCTTTCTTTCTTTCTTTCTTTCTGTGGCACCAGGGATTGAACTCAGGACCCTAAGCTGGTGAGACAAGTGTTTACTCTAATGAGCTATCTCCCCGGCCTGGGATGTGTTACTTCTATTTCATCCATCTTGATTTTAACTTTTCATTGATTCTCACTGACACTCACCACAAACTAAGCTCTTCCTTGTTCATGGCTGTGCTACCCAGTTTCAATGATAGTCAATTAACTGAGCTCAAAGTTAAAAATGAACATAAACTCGAAAAAGGAAATTTCAACAACATGTATAAATATGTGTGGGAATTACTACAAACTTGTATTTAGTATTTTTAAAAGTTTATTTGATACAGGGTCTCACTATGCAGTTTAGATTCATACTGATCCTCCTGTTTCATCCTCTTCAGGGCTGGATTACAAGTGTGTGGCACCACATCGGGGGCTGGCATGGCACTCAGTAGTGGGGAGAAGGGATTAACTCAGATTCTCACACTTGCCAGGCAGGTGCCTGGAGTGCCAAGCTGTCTCCCCAGCCTCTTAATATTTCCTTATGAAGGCTTAGTAGGTTAAATTATGTATTGTGTAAGAATTATAAATATTCCATTATTTTACAATGATCCATATTTCTATTTTTTGTTTTCTCAAAACAGATTAAAATGTCTCAAATGTTTATCTTTCAGAAAGGAAGCAACATGATTTTATTTTTCAGATTATAGTTCACAAAGTTTATTTCTCACAAAGGTTATTTTTAAACATTACTACCGCAGTAGTTTATGTGTTTGTATATGTGTTCCTCTATCGTTTCACTGGTTTATCCAAACAATTATTAGAAAAATTTACAAGTATGTTTTCGGAACTATCCACTGCAGTTCATGTTAGTGAAATTTTCATTCTTATGACATACAAGCTGAATTGTTTGAGAAGTGGCTAAATGACAGTGCTACTTCAGAGTTGGGAGCACGATTTAAAAGTTAACAAAATCATTGTGGAATTTAGTCATTTTAAATAATTAATAATTTTGTAAAAATCAAAATAGATGCCCAATGATTAATTGCTCTCATATGACAGTTCTTTGTTTTCCCTCATTCTTTTCTGTGTTTAGGTGGAACAGTAGTAAGAGCTAAAAATCTGATGCTGTAAATAAGAGTCATCCCAGGTCTCCCCCTTATTACCTGTGGGAAGTGGAGTAACTCAGTATCTTTTTTATTTTTTCTCTGTGGGTTAAATTAAATGTTACTAGCTCCCTTTATTTTGCTATCTCTTATGAATTTTTAGTGAGTGCATAAAAATTACTTACTAAGATATCAATGACTTAGTAATCCCAGCACTCGGGAGGTTGAGGCAGGAGGATTGTTGTGAGTTCGAGACCAGCCTGAGCTACAAAGTGAGCTTAAGGCCAGCCTGAACTGCATAGTGAGATCCTGTCTCAAAAAGACAAAAAAAATGACTTGGAAAAAAGTATTATTATGTTCTATTTATATCTTAGTTTTTATTATTAACAATTTAAGTATCTACTCTCAATATTTTTCTTCTTTGATTTAAAATTAAATTGTATTTTTAAAATTGCTCTTTTTAAGGTGCTTTCATTCTTTAGTGTCCTCCCACTTCATGGCATGAAATTATTCTCCCTAATATCTGTAACATATTTTTCAAACTTATTCTCTGTAACGTTTGAAATAACAACCATCACTTTTTTTCATTGTCTTACAGAATTCATTTCATATTACTATATTCCTTCTGAATTTCTCATGTCCCTTTTGTTTTGGTCTCCATCATAAACTCATTTCCTTATACGCTACCACTGATTGGTGAGAATCCTCTGAAACACTACACATGAACCTCTATACCATGTGCTTTTCTTTTCTTTTCCTTTCCTCCTTTTCTTTCCTCCCACCCGCCTCTCTCTCTGTGTGTCTTTCTTCTTTCCGGTACTGGGAATTCAAACTCAGAGGCTTGCACTTTCCAGGCAGGCACTTATGCCACTGAGCTGTCTCCCTGATTTCCTTCATGTTCTAAAAGTAAACATATTGACATTTACAGCTTCAAGTGATACGAAGATTTGTTTCTAATATAATATAAAGTTCTTACTCCTATACTTAAGGTGGTGTTTCACATATTCTATAGAACAACCATTATCTACATAATTCTGTACCCTTGGAACATATGAAGACAACAATGTGCAATATATTGATCATTGCAACTATCTACTAACCAATTTTGAAACTGTCTCATTAATACTTCTTACTCAATAAAATTAATATAAAAAATGAAAAACAGTGAATATTCTAGATTAACGCCTGCTGCTTGTGCAGTAGTATAGGATAAAATTTCCTCAGGTACCCTGTCTTCTTTAAATTCCAAGGGTTGATCAGACAGCTCAGTGGATTAGTACACCTTCCTAAGCAGACGCAGGGACCAACATCAGTCCTGGGCATGCCCTGCTGGCCCTGCCCTTGGGGCACATGGAGAAGGCAATTGAAACTGAGCATGGTGGCATGCACCTATAATCCCAGAGCTTGGGATGCTGAAAACAGAAAAATATAGACCACTATAAGTCCAATCTGTGTAGTGAGACTCTGTAGAACCTGTACTAAATACACATGAAAAAAAAAAAAAACTAAATTCGAAGTGTCTATATTCAGGCCCTAGATTTTTCATTTATTTTGTATCTCTTCAGTCTGATTTCCTTCAACTGTATGGAAGTAATATTGCCCAAACCATCTGATTTGTTTTTCTCCTCATAGTCCCATTTAGGTTTCCTTTCTCCATTCTAGTGCCATTTTATGAGCCTGAAGCTTTCAGAACATCTTTTTAACTATTTAATCAAGTGTGTGGAATACAAATAAGATTTTTTAATGGAGTGAACCATATTTCCAGAAGTTTTTCTCTCTTTTCTCTGAAGGACATCTAGACTCCAATATACAATTCTCCTGCCCAATTATATGCTATTTCTCTTCCTTTATTTCTTCATTTGTGGTTTTGTGCAGACTATTATAGCTCTCTCAGAAATCATGTGAAAGTTTTCCTAACTTTTCCTATGTCTCCCTGTCTTCTAGGGCCTAAAGTTGAGTTATTTCTACAATTAGGTCTTCAAAAATCTACTCTATCTATCCATGTCAACTTCTGCTTGCAGCTTCACTCTCTCTAAAGACCAGAATAAGTAAAATCAGTTAAAAATAGAAGGAGGAATTCTCTTTCACAAGTTTATTTCTATATAGCACTTCTTCAAAATTCTTAACATTTTGGCCAGACAATATATAAATTTGGGAATGGGTGGATCCCAGCATCTGAGCAGACACACCTAAGCTGTGAATTGCACTTAGGTTTAGCTCTTAGGCTTTACTCAACTCTGCAAATGCAGCACTTAAAATAACATTCCATGGTTTGGAAGTTGACAATTTTAGAATGGATATGAATATAATTCATAAATTTAACAGTAAATATACAATTTTATCTGTTCAGTTTTCTTTGCATTTTATTTGATGATGCTTAGAAAAGCTTTGAGTTTACAACTAAATAGGTCTTGGGCTGGGGATATAGTTTAGCAGCATAAGTACCAGCCTGACAAGTACAAGGTCTTGAATTTGATCTGAGGGCTCTAAATAAATAAATTAATTAATTAATAAAGTATATTTAGTTCGACAGTGGAAGAGAATGTTTAAAACAGTGTCTGGTCCAATAAATAATTGTTAAATAAATAATAGAATTATAACAGACTGGGTGGATTACTGAACTGATTGGTCAGATAAACCTGTCTAAAATTAAATGAAGAAGGCAAGGGTTGAGACAGAGCTATGTGTGACATGGATATACAATGGTAAGGGACTTTTGGGGTCACACACCAGAGTCTACAGGGTCACAAGTCCAAATAGGATCAAATGTGTTGCTTTAAGGAATGCATGCTCTGGTTTTGTCCTTCTTATTCTCCAATTAAGCATTTATACTGATCCACAGTCAGTGGCTTAACAAACCATTTAGATCATCCCCTGTCTTTCCCCTGCCCCTTACCTGAATTCCTGCTCAGGTTCCCTTCCTTCTTTTTTCTTTTATTTTCACTTTCTTATTCCATCAAAAGAAGCCACAGAAGCTTCAGTTGGAGCTGTCTTTGTGAGGCTTTCTCACCCCAAGAGGTCCTGGTTAAGGGCAGTGCCTATGGATGTTCTTGGGGCATGAATTGGACACTGATTCCAAGTTATCTTTCATCTGAACCATGGTCTTGAGCTAGGACAAATGGTAGTTACTACTGCCTGGTTCCCAGTCTGGGTAGTATTTGCAGTGCCTGTGGGAAGAGCCTAGGCTTTCTGGTGAGACAAGAGTGTATAGAATCTCTCCTTTCATTTTGACATAGTAACATTAAAGTGATAATTTCTAATTTTCCACAGGTATCTTTATGTGTAGCATATCTGGAATTTCTCCATAATTAGTTAAATCCATTTATAATTATTGATTGCTAATCTCTTCCAGGTCAATCTAATCTAAACTCTTGAGTTGTATATTAATAATAAGTACTATTTTATTACCAAAAATATAACACGTTTTTCAATTTATATTGTTACTTAACATATTCTAATTCAGAACACTGCAAAGTTGGACTCCTATTCAAGTAAAGGAAGGATTTACATCACAACACTTCTAAAAAATAAACCCATTAATTTTACTTTTCCTCCTAAACTGGGGGAAAAATGTCTAAAACAATACTTGTTATTTAAGACAAAAGGAATTTTTATTCAGAAAAATATTTTTTTCTTCATTCATAGAATTCTTCTAGGGCCAGTCAGATAGCGCAGCAGAGAAAAGAGCCTGCTTGGGCAGGCACAGGGACCAGAGTTTGATCTCCAGTGTGCTATGCCAGCCCCACCCCAGGGGCACCCTGAAACAGAGATTAAGGCTGGGTGTGATGGTGTGCTCCTGTAATCCCAGCGTTTGGGAGGCTGAAAAGAGGAGAATCACTACATGTCTGATCTGTGTAATGAGACTCTGTAGACCTTGTACTAAATATACACTAAAAAAAATTCTTCTGATTTCACTGATAACATTTCTTTTATTTTAGAAATTGAATTGTGGCTGGCAATATACCTCAGCGGACTAAGTGCCTGCTAAGGCAGGAGCAGAGATCAGGGTGCGATCCCCAGCATGGAATGGGGTACAGGCCCCAACCCCCAGGCATGCTGAGCCAGCCACTGATAATGATTTGGATGGTGCATGCCTATAATTCCTCTGCTGGGGAGGCTGAAAACAGAAAGATTACTAAAATCTGAGCTGCATAGTGAGATCTTGTACCAAATACATTAAAAAAACCCTAAGAAATAATTGAATCATGTATTCTTTATGTAACAAAGTTTTGAAGTACAATATGATAATCTAATACATATATACAAAGTATAATAATCAAATTGGAATAATTAGCATTTGCATTTCTTAAAGTATTTATTGTCTGTGGGAACCCTTCATCTCTTCTCATATATTTTCTCATATATATTGGTTTATACTATCATATTGCCGTGCTGTACAGCACTGGTACTTATTCCTCATGTGATATTTAACTCTGTTTTAGGAGTTCTTATAGGACTTCTTCATACTTCATTTTGTCTTTACTTCCTAACACTTAGTGATTATTATTATTTCTATGAAATCAGCCTTTATAGCTTCTAAAATGACTGACAAGGTGATTTTTTTTCCAGAACCAGAGATTGAACACAGAAGGTGATATTTTTCTTGCCTAACTTATTTCAGGTCACATGATGTTTCCAATTTTATCTATGTTATTATAAATATTGTGACTTTGTTCTTTCTTTATAGCCAAAGTGTGCCATTGTGTATATAGATAGTACATTTTTTTGGTCTTTTATCAGTTGCTGTACATCATCTACATCCTTTTTGATTATGGTGCCTAGGTCATCAATAAACATGATATTTCAGGGTTTTCTCTCCTCTCCTTTTCTTTTTAATGTATTTGACACAAGGTCTCACTACACAGTTCGGACTCACAGTGATCCTCCATTAATGGAGCCTTAAAATCAGGCAAGAGGGGGCCAGGGAGACGGCTCAGTGGAATAAGTGCTTCCCTGACAAGCACAAGGGCCTGAGTTTAAACCCCAGTTTCAAAAAGAAATTCAGGCAAGAGCATATAAGAGGCACTAAATCAGAGAACCCAGCTAATACGTGACCAGATTTCTGACCCAAAGTGTTGGTAAGATTGACACAATTCTGTAAGTGATGGTATAGTTTAAAAATATTCTGTGTTGCTTTAAACTGCTAAGTTTTGGATTAACTGCAAAAGTAGACAATGAATGTGCATTTGTCTTTGAAGTTTTATTTCTCTCAACATATATAATGCTAAATGAGCATTCACTCTCACCATAGTTCTAAGAATGTTTTCAAGTTACCTTTTAGATACTGCGGCTTCTGTTTTCACGTGGGATTTATGGTATGTTTTCCCGGGGTGCTTTTGTGATTTCTTTATCTTTATTTTTAGCAGAGTGATTAAGAAATGCACGAACACACTTGAATTTGTTTTTAACCAGAATGAAGTTACAGACCTTAATGAATCTTTAATATCTTCTTGAGGGCCGGCCCACTAGCTCAGCATATTAAAGCACCTGTGTGCAGTCACAGGGGCAGAGGTCGGATCCCTGAGCTTGCCAGGTAGGCTGCCCCCCGGGAGCGAATGAGACTGGTGCGTGCCTAGTGTAGCTGTTTACTTATCTCATTTTTTATAGCTGAGTTATATCACAGATTCAATAATTAACGCTATCTACGTTGTTATTTTCCTAGTGGTTCTCCATAGTACTAAAGCTGACATAATATCTTATCCAACCACTATTAGCGCAAATCTTGCTTATAGAATTATGCAGAAGCACGGCATATTTATCCTAACTGTACTATTTATGCACACACATCATGATTCTTCCTTTCTATACCTTGTTTTTTGTCTAACCTGTCAAAGATGAGCACTCCATTGTCATTAAACCAATCTAGGAGGCTGAATTCGGTGACACAATACAATACAATCTAGCATTCCACAATAATAGTGAGTTATTTGAAGAAGTTGTTGATTGTAGCCATTTAGAGTCAACTTCTTATTATGGCCCTGAATTGTACACCTCAATTTTATACTTTACTGTTGGTTAAGAGCGAGATAGAGCAAGACCTATATAACAAAAAATGTAACTTTTGTGTCTGATGAGGTCAGTGAAGTGCCCTCAGGGTTTACCTTGTAATCCTGTACCTTACTCTGTAGATCGTTTGTCTGTGTCATCCATGTGGATGAGGCATGGCCACTGCTTGATCAGTTTGCTCTCTGTGAGAGCCTGAGAGAAAATTTTCTCACCATGTGACTCTCCCCAGGTACATTATAGACATTGATCTCTTTGCTCTGTGGCTCCATAATCTCCTTGTTCAGAAAATTTGGGGCTTAACTGAGTTTCATGATGTCACAGTACAGGTTCACCTATGCCCTGAGTCTTCACTGACCTTGAAAAGCTAGGGCCAAAATGTTGGCTGGGCTTGTGGCTCTTCTATTTCTCGAATTTTAATCTGTGACCTTAGGTTGTTAATCATCCAGAAGAAAAGCTGATTAGTATCCTTCAGCATATGCCATTCAATTTGCCCTATCTGACTCAATTGTTTTTAGTTGTTGCACATTTCTATTGGTATTTCTTCTTTTCACTTCTTATACTAGGGAGACTATATGATATTTGCACACATGTGTCTGGATTATTAAACTTATGAGTATATGTTCAATGGGTATCCACTTCAATATAAATTCTTCAAGTTTATCATTCTTTATAGCTGAGTAATACTCCATTATATAGAAATACCACATCTTTTTCAACTATTCCTCCTGTGATGGACATCTTGGTAGTTTCCAAGATTTAGCTCTCACAAATTGAGCTCCTATAAACATAGGTACACATATATCACTATGATACAATGTTTCCAGATCCTTTGGGAAAATTCCCAGTAGGTGGATACCCAGATTGAATGGGATTTCTAGTCCTACTTTTTTGAGTAGTCTCCACACTGACCTCCACAATGGTTGTACCAGTCTATATTCCCACCAGCAGTGGAGAAGTGTTCCCTTTTCCCAACAACCTCTTCAACATTTGTTGTTGGTTGATTTCCTCATGATAGCAATTCTTTTTGGAGCGAGACATGATAGCAATTCTTTCTGGAGTGAGATGTTATCTCAGTATTGCTTGTATTTGCATTTCATTGATGACTAGCAATGTGAAGCATTTCTTCATGTATTTATTCGCTTCTTTAATGTCATCCTCTAAGAAGTGTGTGTTCATCTCAGATGCCCATTTCAGAATTGGGTCGTTAAATTTGAGGGCCTTGTTATACCTTATTTCTTTATAAATTCTAGACAGCAGACCTTTGTCTGATTGCTTATTAGTTACGATATTTTCAGACTTTGTGGATTGTCTGTTCACATTGTTGACAATTTCTTTTCACGTGCAGAAACTTCTCAAGAAAAGTTGATCCCAGTTGTTGATTCTTTCAAGTGTTTTCCGTGCAAATATATGTTTGTTCATAAACTCTTTACCTACCCCCATGTGTTCAAGACTTCCTCCTACTTTCTCTTCCCAGAGATTGAGTATTTATCTTTTAATGTTTAGATCTTTAATCCATTTTGACTTTAACTTAGTACGTGGTGATAGAGCTAGGTCAAGTTTTAGTTTTCAGCATTTAGAAATCCAGGTTTTCCAGCACTATTTGTTAAAGAGGCTATCTTTATTCCAGTGAGTATGTTTGGCCCTTCTGTTGAAGATCAGATGGCTGAGTGTGTTCGTAGATGCTTCTGCATCTTCTAATCTATTCCATTGATTCTCAGGTCTATTTTGTTTCCAATACCATGTTGACTTTATCACAATGGCTTTTTAGTATAATTTCAAGTCAGGAATTATGATGACTCCTGTCTTGTCTTTATTGGCCAAGATTGCCTTTGCTATGCTAGGTAGTTTGTAGTTCCAAATTAATTTTACGAATGATTTCTCTAGGTCTGGGAAGTATGTTGGTGGCAGTTTGACAGGGATTGCATTAAATCTGTACAGCAATATTGGGAGTATGGCCATCTTCACGATGTTGGTTCTTCCTATCCAGGAGCATTGAATATCTTTCCATTTTCTGAAATCCTCTACAATCTCTTTTCTTAGGGTGATGTAATTTTCTGTGAAAAGATCTTTGACTTCCTTGGTTAAGTGAATTCCAATGTATTTCATTTTCTGTGGTTCTATTGGGAAAGGTATTGTTTCTATTGTTTCCCTTTCCTTTTTGTGCTTGTTATCTGTGTAGAGGAATGCTATTGACTTTTGAGTAGTGACTGTATCCTGCTATCGTATTGAATTTTCGTATCAGTTCTAATAGTTTCTTGGTGGAGTTTTTGGGGTATTCATAGTAAAGTATCATGTCATCTGCAAATAGTGATAATTTAAATTCTGCTTTACCTATTGTAAATCCCTTTATTTCTCCATCTTTTCTAATTGTTTTTGCTAATGCTTTCAAGACTACATTGTATAGGAGGGGTGATAGAGGACATCCTTGTCTTGTACCTAATTTAAGAGTAAAAGATTTCAGCTTTTCAACATTTAGCATTATATTAGCTTTTCATTTGTCATAGATCCCTTTTACCAAGTTAAGGCAGAGTCTATCTATTCCAGTTTTCTGTAAGACCTTGAATGTGAATGAGTGTTGGACTTTGTCAAAGCTTTCACTGCATCAGTTCAGATGATCATGCATTTTTTTAGATTGTAGTCTATTAATATGGTGTATTACCATATTGATTCAAAAATCATAGATTTTTGAATATTGAACGATCCTTGCATCCCTGGGATGAATCCTACCTGGCCATGGTGCATGATCTTCTTAATGATTTGCTGTATTCCATTTGCCACTATTTTATTGAGTATTTTTGCATCTATATTCATGAGCGAGATTGGTCTGTAGTTCTCATTTTTGGTTGTTTCTTTCCCTGGTTTTGGAATCAGTATTATACTTGCCTCCAGAAATGATTTTGGGAGGACTGTTTCCTTTTCAACTTCATTGAAGAGTTTGTGGAGTGTGGGGATTATATCTTCTATAAATTTCTTGTAGAATTAAGCTGTGAATCCATCAGGACCTGGACTTTTCTTTGTCGGTAGGCTTTTTATTACATTTCATATTTCGTTGGCTGTTATTTGCTTATTGAAAGTTGTTATATTTTATTGATTCAGTTTTGATAATTTGAACCTTTCAAGGAGTCTGTCCATTTCTTCTGTGTCTTCTATTCTGTGAGCATAAAGATTCTTGAAGTAACTACTGATAATCTTCTGAATTTCCACTGGGCCTGTGGTTATTTCACCCTTTACATTCCTTATTGCATGTACTTGAATTTTTTCTTACCTCTTTTTGATGAGGTTGGCTAGAGGCTTATCAACTTTATTTAGTCTTTCAAACAACCAAATTTTTGCTTTGTGGATTCTTTCAACTGTTTTCTTCATCACAATTGAAATAATTTGTGCTCTGATCTTTATCATTTCTTCGTGTCTTGTGCTCTGCCTTGTATTTGCTCTTATTTTTGTAGTTATTAGAGGTACAACATTAGGGTGCTTATTTGTTCCCGTTCTGTTTTCCTATTATGTGAGTTCATAGCTATGATTTTCCCTCCAAGAACTTTCATCACATCCCATAAATTCTGAAAAGTTGTGCTTGAATTTTCATTGTATTGTAGATATTGTTGAATTTCTTGTTTAATTTCTTCTGTGACCCATTGATTGCTGAGTAGGGTGTTGTTTAGTTTCCATGAATTTAGCACGTTTTTCTGGTTTCTTTTGTTGTTTATTTCCAGTTTCATTGCACTGTGGTCAGACAATATGCGTGGGATAATTTCTGTTTTCTTGCATATACTTACACATGGCCTCCAGAGGAGTATGTGGTCTGTTTTGAAAAATGACCTGTGTGCAGTGGAAAAAAATGTGTTTTCAGCTGTGGTTGGGTGGAACACTCTGTATATGTCCACCATGTCCATTTGTTCTAAGCTCTGGTTCTGTTCTCCTACTTCCTTGCTAATTTTTTGTCTGGTTGATCTATCTTTTTGAGATAAAGGGGTGTTAAGGTCTCCTGTTAAGATTTTGGTCTTAGATATTAGGCTTTTCATGTCCATGAATATTTGACTTACTTAGTTGGGTGCTACTGTGTTTGTTGCATAGATTTATGAGTGTTTCCTCATACTTGAATTTTTCCCCTGACCAATGTATAGTGGCCGTTGTCTCATTTGATCCTTCTTGGCTTGAAGTTGAGACTGTCTGAGAACAGAATTGCTACTCTCTATGTGGGTGGGCCTGGGCTTTGGTGGGTCTGCTGGGCTCCCAAAAGGATATTGGATGTTCTTAATCTCTGGGTAGGCTGTGCTGTCAGCCAACCTGTGCTGGGTCTGGGGCCACAGCCCAGAGCTGCAGAAGGTTGGGAAATGTCCCTCCAGCTCAGCAGATGTGTAGCCCTCACTCACAGGCCAAGCTGGGTTGGGTCTCGGGCTGTGAGATGGAACTGGGTATCTCTGGGAAATGTTTCTCTGGCACAGCAGTCCTGGAGCTCTCACTCCAGGCCAAAGTTCACTTTGTCTGGGGCTGTGCAGTGGACTGATGATCACTGGGAAATGTTTCTCTGATGTGAGGGGCCTGGAGCTCTCACTGGCCAAGCTGCACTGGGTCTAGGACCATGGGGTGTATGGGAGATCGCTGGGAAATGTCTCTCCAGTGTGCCGGGCCTGGAGCTCTACACTCACTGAACTTTGATGCCCAGGGAGTCGGGGAAATTCCCAGTCATTCAGCAGGTTTTAGGGCAGAGGATCTGGGGAGGTGCTGGTGAGTGGGTCCTGAGGTTTCAGGCCGGTCACTGGCTTGGAGGGCTTCAGGATCGGAATCTGGGTAGTGTGTGGGAAGAAGCCAAAGCCCCTCCCTCAGACTCACTACACACTCACTGATCTGGGAAGCCTTGTGAGTCGTGCAAATTCCCACTCACTGGGAGAGCTTGGGGTGGGATCCAGGAGGCCACTGGAGTCTACCACTGTCTCAGGCCGATCTCTTGTGTGGACGGCTGTGGGCAGGATCAAGGAAGATGGTGGAGGACAGCTGTCTGTATTTCTCATAATGAAAGGTAATAGTTCATGTTCATCCAAACTGTGACTTGGAAAATATCTAGAGGAAGAGCTATACACACTTAGGTTTTAATATTACATAGATGTAAAGAAATTTCTGGACTACATTGAAATAATAATTGAGAAGCAGTGTATTTATGGAATATCTAGTATGAAAGATATCTTACACATTTCCTCATGCAATTTTTACTGCAATGTTAAAAGAAGCAGTGTTTCCATATGCTAGGAAATCATGTCTTAGAATGACTGACTGGCTTATAAATAACAATTTGATTTACAAGCAGTAGAGCCAGTCCTGGATCTCCAGTTATCATGAAACAGCACTATCAAAAGATTTGCCAATTTCTTCTAAATATAATGGCTTACTTTGAAGAAACAAAAATCTTTACATTGAAGAATTCTCTATTAGTAAAAAGAAACTCTTAAAAATTACTTTATGTATGAAAAACTGTGATAAATCCCAAAACCACACTACTTGAAAAAGTAATTATCCACAAAAGTTAAATTTAATAAATATTTCCAGAAAGTAGATTCACAGTTCTGTAGAAAAAGGGTAGATTTTGGCATGGGTCATTACATGGCATTAGGAATATGTAAAGATAATTAAAACTGTTATTTTTAATATGGTACAGCCACACAAATTGAAGATGACTTTCATTTGTAAATTATAGTTCAGCAAATATGATTCATAATTTAATGATTCAGTGATATTCACTGTATCTTAGATTTAAAATAATCACTAGTGGTTTGAAGTAGCAAGCTAAAATTAAAATTATTCCTTTTAGTATTTGTCATTCATTCAAAAATGTGTTGTGTGCTAAAAGTATATACAATATGAATTTTTTCCCTCAAGTGTTGGTTATCTACATTTAGCAAATATTTGTAGAGTCAGAAAACTCAAAACCTGCCATCTAGCATCAATTTAGTTAAGTGTGCTATTGGCACTCATGGTTGGTAATAATAAAATATTTTCTTAGATTTTGGCAAAAAAAAAAAAAAGCTATCTCTGGACAGTTTTGGCGGTACTCATGATTTTAGAATGCTTGCCTGGCCTGTACACACAAACAGCAAGTGAATTTCAAAGTAAGACAATGCCTCCAGATTGGTTTTATTGTGCATACAGACAAGTAGTTTTGCTTTAGAAAAAAATCAACATAAATCTACTTCATCTTTATGTTATAACTAGAAGTAATAATACAAGTTTTCTAATATGTTAGATGCTATTTTTCCCTGGATTTATTACATAAATCAAACAGAAATTAGGTTAAATTTATCTTGCTACTCTCGGTGTGAACATGACTGTTGTGATTTGTAGCTAGATGTGCCCCAACGACATCATGTGGCCACACGTTAAGGGTTTTCAGATGTGTTTGGATCTAGAGTGGTGGGTGATGCTGAGATTAATACATGGTGTAGTGCTAGGATCGAGGGCAGCTAGGCTTAAGGTTGCGAGTACTACCTCCCGTAAGCAGCCTGGAAAAGAAATGAGATAGAAAAGGCTGTGATTGTCCCTTGCTGGCTCTGTTACCTTCTGCTCATCATGACCACTTTCTCTTCTGACATGCTTTCATGCCACACCACCCTGTCCCAGAGCCAGTCAATTATGGGCTTAAGCTTGCACAACGTGGAAGATAAATAAACCTTTCCTCCTTTAACTTTGTGTGACCTGACTTTTGTCTCAGAAATGAGAAAAGTAAGACAGTGACCCATGAAAAGGTTGGCTGGAGTTTATGATAAAAAATACTTTCTGATTTTTTTTTCTCCCTTCAGGAGCGAAGTTTCTTTAATTTAATGCAAAGTTAATTAAATGATTTCAATTTACTTTTCAGGTGTATGTGTTCAAATGGTGAATTTTGACAAATTTGTTGGCTTATTGATCCTAATTATAATTAAATGTTCTCTGACTTCTCCAGATTTGATGAGAGGGTATGTCTGAAATCAGAGTCAAAACCAAAAAGATAATAGAATTTGGGACAAACTAAGTTAAAGCTTACTTGATGTGTTTTCACTTTAAATTGCTAAACTCTGTTTTGTAGGTAAATTTTGCTGTTTATGCTTCCCATTTATAAATATCTAAGAAATTCATGCCTCAAAGATGTCATAAATAAATTTTCCAAACAATCATACCAAGTTTTTACCTATGTCCTGTGTAGGCCACGGTTAGCTACAGATGCTAACATCTGAATCTCTGCATCTCTGCAGCATGCCACAGTGGAGAGCAGCAGGCCTCAGAGAGCCTCGATCTCAGATTAGCATTGTGCAAATGCAAAGAGGCAGCCAAGAGAATGAGTCTACTAGGTCCTCAGATTAAAAAAAAAAAGAAGAATCCCTTGGTAGCTGCCATAATACCAAAAGTAGCTTAGAAAAGGCCTTGTAAATGAAAACAATACAGAAATAGAAACACAAAAAAGATTCATGAGAGTCAGTGCTTTTCTTCTCTTCTTTCGTTTCGTTTCTTTTTTTTTTATTTAGGACAGGGTGCATAGGGTGGCGATGCGTAAATTGGACTCTCCTAGTGATCCTCCTGTTTACAGTCTCCCAAGTGCTGGGATTACAGGTGCGTACCACCATGCCCAGTCTCAATTGCCCTCTCAGCGTGCCCTAGGGACAGGCCTGGGAATAGAACTCTGGGCCTCTGGGTCTAAGTAGAAGTGCTTTTTCTTTTATTTCATGCTATTTCCTCTTCCCTTCACAATTCCATTAGAAATGTTGCTTTGCTAATCGAATTATCAGTAAAATGTGTGTTACTCTCATTGTTATTCCAAAAGCCACTGCTTTCAGTGTGGAAGTGTGTGCTTTCTATATTTGACTTTCCATCAACTTATGGTTGAAAATTTTGTGCTTCAGGAACCTGTGCCTTGTAGCATATAAGATACTACAGTGGAGAAATGAATGCAGCATTTGTGATTTCTGAGCAAGTTTCCTAGACTCTTCCTACAGCAGAGAATTAATGGATTTTTTTGAAAAACATGTTTTTGAAAAAAATTGGCTATGCACATTAACATAATTTTAAAATACATTACTCCTAATAACCATTCCTAGAGATCGTAATGAAATTTGTCATGTTTCTCATGGTAATTTTAAAAAGTATTATTTCTATCATAGATTATTCATAGCACAGTTATTTTTTACTTGCTCATAAATGACAGAGTTCTGGTTCATATAAGCTTCATTTCAAACACTGGTAGCATTTTTTCACAAAGGAAATTAAAGAAATAAAATATTATTTTATGAAACAATGTCAAAATAAAATTCTAGACAACTATAGTTTATTTCTAGCTGAAAAAATAAAAGTCTATATATTAAAAATAAATATAAAATTATGCTTCAGATCTAACAGTTCACCAATCTATGAAAAATATGATAGTAGACCTTATAATATGGCAATTAAATGTTTAATTTCTGCATCACCTACTTTCAATTTATGTCAATATTTAATAACTTCTAAAATTCGGATTTTTCATTCTAAAAATCAAAGGACTTTACTTTGTTACTGTCTTTAAAATATTGAATATATGCCACCTAAATCACACAAAATGTGGGGGTAAACATACGTAATTCTACTTACTTGGGAGCTTGAGGTAGGAGATTCACAAGTTTAAGTCATCCTCATTAATTTAGTGAAAACTTATCTACAAATGAGAATAAAGAAGGTTAGTTTGTGTATTCAATGAGACTTAGCATGCCTGAGGCCCTGAGTACAGTTGCCAGCCCCACAAAAGTTATAATTAAGAAAAGTACAGCATTAATGGAAAAACAGACATTGTGAATCAAAGGAAATAAATATTTTAGAAATTAATCATGCATATTTTCACATAGTGGTATATGTATGTTATGTTATATATATATATACAAACATAATTATATACAAAACATGTTATATAATTATATATACATACACACACACACACACATATATATATATACACACACACACACACACACAACATATATATGTCTATAAAAATATTTATTTATTTATTTTTTCATAAAATATAAAGTGAGGACTGGCCAAATAGCTCAACAGATCAAAGCACCTGCAAGCAGACACAGGGGCCTGAGTTCAATTCCTGGCCCAGCCACACTAGCCCTGTCCCCAGGGCACTCCAAGACAGCTACTGAGACTGGACATGGTGGTGCACACCTGTAATCCCAACGCTTGAGAGGCTGTAAACAGGCAGACCACTATTAATCTGATCTAGTAGTCAGATCCTTAACACCCTATAAACCCTTCACTAAAATACAAAAAAAAAAAAAAAAAATTACACACACACACACATAAAGTGAGTCAGTAGATACTATGGTTTGGGTCTGGAATGCCCGCTACCACCAAATCGTATTTTTTTTTTTTCCTTTCATTTTATTGAAGTACAAATGTCACTCAGACAGTTTCAAGACACCTTAACAATACAGATTCGATAAATTAATACATTGCAAACTGTTTTCATAACGTTTTGGTATTGTACAAGGTGCATACATGATATTATATTTACAGACATTATTTTAGCAGATATCTCTTATCAGTGAATTAAGAGTGTACCTGCTTACTTATGTTTTATACCTGAATTATACCAAAATTCAATAATTAATTTCCTAGTGGATGACCGTAGTACTAGAAGCCGACATAATATCCTGTCCAACCACCATTAGTGCAGATCTTGCCTCTCATAGAATTATGTGGAAGCACAGCGTTATCTCTCCCAACTGTACTGTCTATACACACACATAATGTTTTTTTCTTTCTACAGCCCTTCCTTTGTCTACACCTGTCAAAAGTGGGCACTCCATTGACATTCAAGTAAGTTAGGTGCTTGAACTCGACAACACAATTCAACACCATCCAGCATTCTATAACCATAGTGAGTTACTCAAAGAAATTGTCAACCATAGCCATTTACAGCTCAACTTAATATTGTGGCCTCACGATGTATACTTCATTTTTATACTTTTCTGCTGGATGGTTAAGACCTAGGTAGATCAAGACTTATATACCAACACATGAACTTTATATTTCCTATGTGGTCAGTGAAGTCCTCTCAGGGTTTATCTTGTAGTCCTTTACATTATTCTGTAGTTCCTTTGTCTGTGTCATCCATGTGGATGAGTCACGGCCAATGCTTGACCAGTATGCTCTCTTTGAGAGCTTGAGAGAAAGTTTTCTCTTCATGTGACTCTCCGCAGGCACACTTTAGAACTTCAATCTCTTTCCTCTGTGGCTCCATAATGTCCTTGTTCAGAAAATTTGGAGCTCACCTGAGTTTCATGATGTTGCAGTACAGGTTCTCCTATGTCCTGAGTCTTTCCTGACCTTGAAAGGCTAGGGCCAAAATGTTGGCTGGCCTTGTGGTTCTTCTATTTCTCCAACTCTGACTTGTAATCTTAGGTTGTTAACCATCCAGAAGAAAAGCTGATTAGTATCCTGTAGCATATGCCATTCACTTTGCCTTATCTGACTCAACTGATTTTACTTGTTGTACGTTACCTTTTGTATTTCTGCTTTTCGCTTGTTATACTAGGGAGACTATACGATATGTGTGTCTGGTTTATTTCACTTATGAGTATATGTGCAAAGGGCATCCACTTCAGTATAAATGCTTCAAACTTATCATTCTTAATAGCTGAGTAATACTCCATTGTATAGAAATACCACATCTTTTTCAGCCATTCCTCATGTGATGGACATCATGATTGTTTCCAAGATTTTGCTATCACACATTGTGCTGCTATAAACATAGGTACACATATATCTTTATTATACAATGTATCCAGACCCTTTGGGAAAATTCCCAGTAGGAGGATAGCCGGCTTGAATGGGATTTCTACTCCTACTCTTTTGAGGAGTCTCCACACTGACCTCCACATGGCTGTACCAGTCTACATTCCCACCAGCAGTGGAGAAGTGTTCCCTTTTCCCCACAACCTCTCCAACATTTGTTGTTGGTTGATTTCCTTATGATAGCCATTCTTTCTGGAGTGAGATGATATCTCAGTGTTGTTTTTATTTGCATTTCACGAATGGCTAGCGATGTGGAGCATTTTTTCATATATTTATTCGCTTC
>PVKA01033808.1:0-24025 GCA_004027165.1 Ctenomys sociabilis | reverse complement strand
TCTCTCTCTCTCTCTCTCTCTCTCTCTCTCTCTCTCTCTCTCTCTCTTATACACACACATAAAGGAAGGACCTTTAATTTTAAGTGTTTAATGTCTCAGTTGCAAATTCATCATATATCGTCAAGACATATATAGTGCTAGAAAGTGAAAATTAATGTTTAAAATAATGACCATAGTACCAGGTATGGTGGCATATGCCCATAATCCTAGCACTTAGGAGGCTGAGGCAGGAGGATCTCTTCCAGTTTTGAGGCTGTCCTGTGCAATATTATGAGTTCAGGGCCAGCCTACACTACAAAGCAAGGCCCTGTCTTAAAAACCAAAGTGATGATGATGGTGATGGTGATAGTGGTGATGACGATGACCATATTAACAAAAACCAGCTGCCTGTAATTCCAGTGTGAACGAGTGAGAGGATTACAAAGTACAAGACCCTGTCTCAAGGAAACAAAACAGGAAGGGAGGGGGAGAAAAACAAAACACAAGGGTCCATTTTAAGCATTTAGGATGTCTTTTTTTCAGAAGAAACAATTTTTTTTTCCTGATTATTTCTATTATATGTGTGTGTTGTGTTGGAGATGAAGCCCAAGGTCTTGATCATGGTAGGCAGACACTTTATTAGTGACCTACATCCCCATCCTTTTTTCTGGTTTTATTTTCATACATTTCTTTCCAGATTCTCCCTAAGGAGTGTTGAATGTCTGTCTCACTATAGTCTTTTTCTCTGTGAATCTAATGATGACATTAAGAGCGAAGCCATGTGCTGTGAGTCCCACAGATGACAGAGTGTGCTTGTTTAGGATGGAGATACAGGGTCACTTTGCTCTAGGTGACTCATTTAAGCAATGGGTGTGTGTTTCTCACCAAGAGCAACAGCATTCACTCGGTCTGTTGCATTTACTCCTGTGAAAGGGTCACTGGTAGCCTAAAGTATCTGACAGATGCAAAAGGAGTCCCATGTAGTGCAAAATCTGGAAGGAAATATCAAAGCATTAGCTATTAAAATTCGTAATATTATGTGGTAATTATATATATATATAATATATATATTCTTATATTGAACTGAATTTGTCCATTTTAGGGAAATGTTGCCATGTTTTTGTGTTTTATGTGGACAAGATGGTCACAGTTGTGTTTGTTACCTGATAACAGAGTTTTTAAAGAAAAACAAAATTTTGCCAAGCACATTTGTTTACAAATCAAACTGTTCACAAGCGAAGTTTTAGTGAGCTGAGGTACCACTGTATGTTTTTCATTTGTGTTGCAGGATATGACGAAGAAATGGAGCATCAGGATGAAGACAAAGAACAGCTTTCAGAGCCTGAAGGCAGTGGGGAGGACAACCTGGAAGGTGACCCCAGTGAGGCTGCCCAAAAGAAAGCCAAGGATCAGCCCTGTCCAAGAAGGCTTTTTACTTTCAGTCTTGTGAACTCCTATGGAACAGCTGACATAAATTCATTTGCAACTGATGGAAAACTGCTGAAACTCAACTGTAAGCACATCCCTGATTTCAAGCTAGCTGTTGGGAATCTGGAGATGTTTGCAAATCCTTGCCTTCAACGCTGCAGGGGTGCGTGGAGATGGCTCAGTAGAATAAACGCTTCCCTGGCAAGCTCAAGGGCCTGAGTTCAATCCTCGTTTCTGGAAAAAAAAACAAAAAACACACTTACTGCTTTAGGCTTCACAGTCTCCCTGTGACTGAATGAACAGACACATGTGACCTGTAGCCAGCAGCCTTTGGTGGACTTTTCAGGCATACTACACCCTCGAGGCTCTTTTCTGTGCTTGGTGATAAGAAGCAGCTTTTCCTTCATTCTAACTACTCTGTAGGACCTCTGGGTCAGGGATAATTCCTATGGCTGTCTTAGATTTATTTCACTTATGAGAAAGATTGTGTGTTCCATAAAAATACAGAAAGCTGGACATGGTGACATACTGACCAACCTGGGCAACTTAGTTGTTTGGCAAGATCCTATTTCAATAAAAAAGGAATAAGGGGCCGGGATATGGCTTTGTAGTATAAGCACTTGCCTGGCAAGAGCAAGGGCCTGAGTTCAATCCTTGGTTCTGCCAAAAAAAAAAGGTATAGTTAAAAGCTTTGGGTTTAATCCTCACTCACAGATTAAATAAATATAGCTTTCTTTTTTTTTTTTTTTTTGGTCTTTTTGAGACAGGGTCTCACTATGCAGTTCAGGCTGGCCTTAAGCTCACTTTATAGCTCAGGCTGGTCTCAAACAACAATCCTCCTGCCTCAGCCTCCAGAGAGCTGGGATTATAGGCATGTGCCACCATGCCTGGCTTATAGCTTTCAATTATTGTAAAGTTCTGTGATCCTGGAAGAGGCACACACGCACATGCACATACTCTGTCAGTGTTCTGAGGCCTGTGCATCCGCAGACACACACATACTGTTTTCTGGTTTAAGAGCACGTGTGCACACACAAATGCATGCACACACATACTTGTCAGTTTTCAGATTTAAGCTAAGAGGATGAGTCTTTTCTCCACTCCTCCCATTTATTGTGCCCTGCTAGAATTCTGTGTAGTTTGTGCCTCGGAGCTCATCAGGAGCTCTGAGGAAGAACTCTTTATCAAAGACTTTTGGGAACTGTGGCTGGGATACACTGGCCAAGGACACACTCTTTGGCAGTTGCTGGTGGTGGATTAGCAGGTGTAGTTAGTGCTGCCTAAGCATGGTGCTTATTCGGGTCACTTGAAGAGCCTCTCCTGCTGTTGGCCATGTTGTGTTGACTGACACTGATCTCTTCTGCAGCCCGATCCACACTGGCCATTGATTGGGACAGTGAAACCCGGAGCCTTTACTATGATGAGCAGGAATCTGAGGTATGTCAAGAAGGGTTTACATGTGGGCTGGGGAGATGGCTCAGTGGAATAAGCACTTCCCTGGCAAGCGCAAGGGCCTGAGTTCAATCCTTAGTTCCACCAAAAAAAAAAGAAGGGCTTATGGTCATTGGTGTGTGCCTACTTCTGCTCTAGATGTGTGTATCATTGTCCTGATACTAACTTGTCATTAGACAGCAGTACTGTTTAAGACTAACAATAAACTCAGGATGTGGGGGGCAGGAAGATTGCACATTTGAGGGTAGCCTGAAATACGTAGTGAGACCTTGTCTCAAAAAGGCTGAAAATAAATAAATAAATAAATAAATAAATAGGCTGATCATGCAACCAAAAGTCCTGAGTTCCATCCTCAGTACCACAAAATGGGCTGGGGAGATAGCTCAATAGAGTAAGTGTTGCCTGGCAAGCGCAAGGGCCTGAGTGCAATCCCTAGTTCTGCAAAAAAAAAAAAATCACAAAACATAAGTAAGACTGAGGGTGAAAAGCACTGAAGGTTTTGTCCTTTTATGTTGAGAGGCTTCTAAAAGTAGTTTGTCCATTGGTAATCTTTGGTAGGCCATATGTTTAGCTGAGATGAGGTTTCTCCAGCAAATGTAGCACTTTGTCTCTGTAGGCTTATGAGAAACACATAAGCATGGTACAGCCTCAGAAGAAGAAGAAGACCTCCGTGGCTTTGCGAGACTGTATTGAGCTTTTTACCACTATGGAGACCCTTGGCGAGCACGACCCTTGGTATGAAGCTCCTTGGCCTTACAGGCTGCATTCCCTGGGAGTGAGCCCCTTGTCCTTGGATGTGTATGTCACTTCTCAGGTATCAGCCCTGCCCCCACAGTCATCTGTGTGGGATGTTTGTTCCAGACCAAGACAGCAATCTCCTGACTGCAGGCAAATTGCTGCCTGGAAATCGTGTTGATTAGTGCCTACAGGAATGTGTTGGTTGTGCTTCTTGAGCATGTGGCACTGGCTGTCCCTCTTTTCTCTGCAGGTACTGCCCCAACTGTAAGAAGCACCAGCAGGCCACAAAGAAGTTTGACCTGTGGTCATTGCCAAAGATTCTTGTAGTTCACCTCAAACGTTTCTCCTACAACAGATACTGGAGGGATAAGCTTGACACAATTGTGGAATTCCCAGTCAGGTGGGTCCCTGTGTTGCTGATTGGCTGAGAAGTTTGTTCTGTGCATGCCAGACTCTAGGGAGATAGGCTTTGCTGTGGTGACCCTGCCCTCAGCTGCCTTCTGGGCCTAGGGTAGACTCCCTTCAAAGCCCTTCCTTAGCTTGCAGTGCTGCCAACCATCTCTGCCACTGGCAGTACCCCTCGCTATCGATTTTGTGCCTATGACTGGTTCTAGAGAGCCTGGTCTCTAAGAGCCAGCACAGGCTGTGCTGCAGAGAACTGAGATTTTGATGGACATTAGATGGGCTACAGACCTCCAAGGTGTTGTCCCTGAGGGACTGGCACTGGCTGTCTGCCCAGGTTCCCTCATGCCCTAGGACACAGACTTAAGATAAGAGTGGAAGCCAACCAAATAGGAATTTCCCACAAAATGTGCATTTTAAGATACTTTCAGGAAGTAAATAGATACCTGAAATGTAGCAACAATTTTTTTTTTGGTGGAACCAGGAATTGAACTCAGACCCGCTTGCCAGGCAAGCGCTTGAACCATCTCCTTGGCCCCTCAGCAATGTTGATGATATATAGAGTATTTTTATAAAAACTTTGACTTTTATGTATATTTAAAATTTTCCAGGTAAAATGTAAGGGGCCGCTGAGATAGCTCAGTGGACTACAGTGCCTGCTTAGGCAAGCTTAGGGAGGTACAGGGACTGGGGTTGAATCCCGAAGATCACATGCCGCACCCACCCTGTCCCCGGGCGGGCTGAGCCGGCCAGAGCCCAGATGTGGTACATGCCTGTAATCCTAGCACTTGGGATGCTGAAAGCAGACACCATGAGTCCGAGCTATTAGTCCAAGCTGCCTGCTTAGGCAGATGCAGAAACCGTGTTTCAGTCCCTGGCATGCTGTGGTGGTACATGCCTGTAATCCAAGTGCCTGGGAAGCTGAAAACAGGAGGATCACTGTAAGTCCGATCTGTGCAGTGAGACCTTGCAGACCCTGTACTAAATACATTAAAAAAAAAGATATACAACTAATTTAGTTCATTGAAAAGAAAGGTTTATGCTAATATTATTTGGACAACTAAATATGTCTTGTACTCTGAGTAACTAATTTAAAGATAATATGTTGTATTGACCATTATTGCCCCCTTTTTTGTTGTCATCTTATTAGTTTTTCAATTTTTTTCCTCTCTTTTTTATTCTTTTTATTTTTTAGAGCCAGGGAGAGAACTCAGGGGCTTGTGCTTGCCATGCAGCTGCTTATGCCACTGACCTATCTCCTCAGCCCTTTAATTTATTTATTTATTTATTTTCAGTACTGGCAATCAAATTGTAGGACCTTTTGCTTGGCAGGCAGGCTCTGTACTGTTGAACTATATTCCCTGGCCTGTTTTTTTTTTCCCTCATCTTAAAAAATTTAAAACTTTTAATTTGTTTTAGATACTGGTATATAACTATAGTTAAGGGTAACAGATTAATAGTTATTACAGTTTGTGATGAGTTCAGGCTGGCCTTGAGCTTACTTTGTAGCCCAGGCTGGTCTCAAATTTGCAGCAATCCTCCTGCCTCAACCTTCCAAGTACTGGGATTACAGGTGCACACCACCCCTCCTGGCTTGATTGTATTACTTTAGTCAAAATGACAGTGGTTCTAATCAGTTCTTCTAATACGCCAAAACTTGTCTAGTGGTCATAAAAAATGCTGTAGGCCAATGCCAAAGAATTAGAGGCTGGGCCAGATAGCAGCTTCTCATCCCCACCTAATTGAAGAGATAGGATCTTACAGCAGACTCAAAAGCTAGCTAAAATTGGAAGACATCTCTAAAAAGTCATCATTTCCTGAGTGGTCTAGTACTAGTGAATAAAGCTGCTTCTCATAAGGAATTAGTACCAACCCAGGAATTAAATAAAAGTAAAAAAGAGAAAGAAGAAAATGAGAAAACATTTAAGCAAGATGTTACAGCTCACTAAATCAAACTGAAGGATAATGAGGCAGAAAAGGTCAAAAGCCACCCATGAAGGAGTCTGAACTGGTAAAGTGGAAGTAACTACACTGATGAATAAGCCTGTAGAAAAAAGTAAATAATCAAATAATTTTTGGGGCTGGGGAAATGGCTCAGTAGAATAAGTGCTTGCCTGGCAAGCTCAGGAGCCTGAGTTCAATCCCTGATTCTGCCAAAAAAAAATAATAATAATTTTTTAATAATTGCAGAGATGGTGAGCATAAAAAAAGATGTGAGCAGATACAGATTAAGAGAAAGTATAGAAAAATGGAAGCCATAAATATCCAACATGGAAAAGAAATGGAATGCATAAAACAGATGCAAACATATCCAAGAGATTAAAAATTCTATTGCCATAGGTAGCAAGCAGAATGAGCAAATGTGAGTACAGTCTCAGATCTAGAACACAGGATTCCAATTAGAGATCATTAAAAAAAAAAAGATTTTTTAAAAATAGCAAGAGTTAAGCACTTGCAGGGACCTGGGTTTGATTACTAGTTTGTCCTCCACCACAAGCCTTGCTGACCCTGCCCCTGGCACACTGAGCCAGCCACTGAGACTGGAGGTGATGGTGTATGCCTGTAATCCCAGTGCTGGGAGGCTAAAAACGGATCACTACCAGTCCAAGCTGCATAGTGAGACCCTGTACTAAATACATTAAGAAACAGCAAAGGACTGTGAAAAATCAGTCCCAACAGCTGCTAGATAATACAAAGAAGAATAACATAAGATTAGAGTCAATGAAATAAAACAACTTCTTTTGTGGAATCAGGGATTGAATTCAGGCCCTTGTGTTTGCCAGGCAAGTGCTTATTCTACTGAGCCATCTCCCTGGCCCCACACAAATAACTTTTAAAGAACCTGTTCACAGAAGTAATGGCAGAAAACTTGGCTAAGCAGGGAAAAACAATTTGACATAGAGATAAGTGAAGCACATAGAACCTCAATTAGCCATGGTCAAAAAGATCACACCAAGAAATGTAACAGTCAGAACTTCAGAATTGCAACCCAGGAACAGAATATAGAAAGCTGTTAAGAATAAGGAAGCAAATCACCTATAAAGTGAGCACATTAAAATCATAGCAGACTTCTCAATAAAAATCCTGTGAAGGAGAGCTTAGAGGGAGCATTTCAATTCCTAAAACAACATCCAACCCAAAAAACCATCTTTCAAAATTGATGGAGGGGCCGGGCGTGGTGGTGTATGCCTGTAATCCCAGCACTCGAGAGGCTGAGGCAGGAGGATTGTTGCGAGTTCGAGACCAGCCCGAGCTACAAAGTGAGCTCGAGGCCAGCCTGAACTGCATAGTGAGACCCTGTCTCAAAAAGACAAAAAAAAAATGATGGAGGGTAAGATATTTACATAACAAACAATGCCTAAAGAACACTGAAGAAACAGGGCCACCTATTTTTTTTTTTTTTAACTCATCCAGTGTTTATTATGTGAACCATTTCTTCACCATGAGCCACTGCTTGTTGCTGGAAACATCCCCATGCTGACCCTCAGCTCCCTGGAGGAAAGCAGGGAGCCAATTCAGAGGGGACCCAAGGCATGGGGTCAGGGCTGGGGATGGGAGAGGACAGTGTGCCAGGGCCAATGCCTGAAAACACACATCCCACAGAGGCAGAGATGGGGCCAACCCAGCAAGGGCCACCCATTTGCAGACAAAATGATTTCAAGCCAAGATATTAAGAGAGAGAAATATGGGCTGGTGATATAGCTCAGCAGTCTAAACACCTGCTTAGGAAGGCTTGGCATTGAGGTTCCATCTCACCAGCCCTGCCCTCATGGTGGGCTGAGCTAACCAAAAAAAGTCACAGGGCCAGGGAGATAGCTCAGTAGAATAAGCACTTGCCTGGCAAGTGCAAGGGCCTGAGTTTGATCCCTGGTCCCACCAGGGAAAAAAAAAAAGGGAAGTCACTTGATCTTTTTTTGTTCATTTGTTTCACTTCATCTTTGTAAAGAGAGTAATCCAAGAACATATACCAGCATGCTTGGCTCAGCAAATACTGACACATTAGCACACATGAAAAGTCATATAAACACTAGTATAGTTGTAATGGGGGACTTCAATACCCCCCTGTCACAAACATCAACTAGACAAATCAACAAAGAAATACCATAATTGAATCCAAAAGAGGAAAGAAAAAAGGTTCCGGATGCCTAGTTTCATATTTAAATCCTGGCAGCAGCATTTTTTTCATCCATCCGTCTGTCTGTCTGTCTGTCTGTCTGTCTGTCTGTCTGTCTGTCTGTCTGTCTGTTTTGACGGAACCAGGGATTGAACTCAGGCCCTTGTGCTTGCCAGGGAAGTGCTTATTCCACTGAGCCATCTCCCTAGCCCCTTTTTTTATTCTTAAATAGGTTTTTGAGTGCCTCCCTGTGTCAGAGCCTATTGGTTGAAAGGAGTTGCTGAGTTGCTCATGCTTACCTTACTTTAACATATCTAATAAGAATTGTTCTTGTGTTGTGCTCAGAGCTCTGAACATGTCCGAGTTTGTCTGTGACCCATCAGCCAGGCCTTACATGTACGATCTCATTGCTGTGTCCAATCACTATGGAGCCATGGGAGTTGGCCACTGTGAGTATTGACGTCTGCTTCCTTTGGTGGTGTTGAGATGCCTTCACCAGTCCTTTTTCCATATACACTTGACTTGCAGTTCCATAAGCCCATATTCAAGCTCTTTAGTGCTATTGCTCTGCCCATTTATTATTATTATTTTTAATTTATTTGGTGCAGAGTCTTACTATATAGCTTAGACTTGTAGTGATCCTTCTGTCTCAGCCCCCACAGCTGCCAGGATTACAGATGTGTGCCACCATGCCTGGTTTGGTGGCCTGCATGACATGTCTGGGGTGGGACCAGCACAGCATTCAGTGTCAGGGATCAAACCCAGGTCCTTGTACTTGCCAGGCAGGTGCTTAGACTGCCAAGCTAGAGCTATCTCCTTGGCCCTGCTCTGCCCATTTTAAAAATTATTTTTTATGTACTTGTTTGTTTTGTTTGACGTAGGTTTCTGTGTAGTCTAGAATGACCTTGAACTTACTATGTATACCAGGCTGACCGGCCTTCAATATGAAATTCTGTTTCAACCCCAAGTGGCTGGAGTGACAGTTGCACAACTTGATTCTTCCAGTCTCCAGTCTTCATATTTGGATTCTGTGCTGTCAGAAGAGATAATGGCAGCCCTCTAAGGTTCACCCAAGCTGCTCCCTGTACATAGCACTGATTACAGTCAGCTCCTTTGCTACGCTGGGACGGGGGAGACAAAACTGCCAGTGTGAGAGTTGGGACCCTGCCAAAATGGCTGTAATTTCTGATCAGTTCATGTCTTACAGTGGTTAGGGTTCTGTTAACTTGTTTTTTTTTCTTTTAAGATTAACTTTGAGAGTTAATTCACATATATTCACATAAACTGGTCAGAAGTATTTTTTTAGCTGCATTTTGACTCATAAGGTTAAATTTTCTCACCCAGGAGATGAGGCTCATGTGAGTGTTCATATCAGGGCCTCAGGTGGAATCTCAGGGCTGGAAGCTTCTGTTCCTGCTGTTTGTCAGATGTCTGTGAAGGCAGTGGGCACTGGGAGTCTGAGGCAGAAGCATGGAACAGCTGGACTTAGTCACTGTGGCCATTGTGGCTGGAGATCATAATTCCCTTAGATTTTGTAGTGTTTTAGGCTGGATGTAGGGTCAGCTGAACCTGCCTGTTGGGTTTCTTACAAACACCTACTGCTTGGAGAGTAAATCGCAGATAGAAAACATAGGCTGTGGTAAGGGCTTGGACCTGCAAGAGAAATTGTTATCTAATGAAAACTTTCTTTGCACAGTTTGAGAGGAAGAAATTCAGGCCACCTGTTCAAATCCCAGCTGTGGGGCTGGGAGATGGCTTAGTGGAATAAGCACTTCCCTGGCAAGTGCAAGGGTGTGAGTTCAATCCCTGGTTCTGAAAAAAAAAAAAAAAAAAGATAACAACAACAAAAAAATCCCACCTGTACAAACCAAGTGTCCATTGAGATTACACTGCAGGTACCAGAGGCCCTGTGCTTTCTGCTGAACGTAGCAGCCCTCTACCTGGACAGCTTATGGGGATCACTTTGGCCCACTGATTTGAGAGCTGTTGTCTGGTTAAATAGCAAGACTTTTATGAGTCCCCTGGCTCTTGGTTACTGTTTCTGGCTATCCATAAAATTGATTGATAGTAGGTAACACTCATTTTTGGATTGGTTTTAAGCTATTATCATAGGGTGCTTCTATAATGCCAGTACTCAGGAAGCTGAGGCAAGAGGGTCAGAAGTTTGAACCCAGCCTGGGTATAACAAGATCTTGCCTCAGAAAATAAAGCCAGGTGTAGTGATACATGACTGTAATCCCACCGTTTGGGAGGCTGAGGCAGAAAATCACTGTGAGTTGGAGGCCAGCTTAGGCTACATAGTGAGCTCAAGGTCAGCCTGAACTACCTACCAAAAACCTATCTCAGTCAACTTAAAAAAAAATGTTTTGATCGTTAGGACACAAACTATTTGTACTGTGTGCCTGTCTGTCTGAGTGAAATACAAGCCTGATAAGTTAGCTGACTTAATTCCTGATGACTGCTAGAATATTTTACATGTTATTTGGCAGACACTGCATATGCGAAGAACAAGTTCAGTGGGAAATGGTATTACTTTGATGATAGCAACGTATCCCTGGCCTCTGAAGACCAGATAGTGGTGAGTACACTATTCTATCCTCTTCATGCTGCAGCTTCTTGCCCTGCTGGGGTAAAGGGCAACCTATGTTGCAGGCCTGCTGGTAGACCAGGGCTGTAGATTGATAGCGTGGGCTGCTGCTTCTCCTGAGACCCCCTCCTAAAGGAGAAACACAGTGTTCCTGCAGGTTCTGTATCTCACAGCACCTGCCCTTCCCAGCAGGGGCAGCAGCACCCAGCCTCAGGCCTTCCTGGTCACCTCCAGTGTACAGGACAAGGTAGCCAATCTCTGGAAGTGTTTAACAAAGAAAAGGTAGGGAAAATGGTCCTTTTTTTTTTAACACAGTGAATGAACTTTTCTCCATGTTCTAGACAAAGGCTGCGTATGTGCTGTTCTACCAGCGTCGGGATGAAGATGAGTGCAAGGACCCTCTGTTCCCCAGCTTCCCTGGTTCCTGTGGCGGAGAGATGATGCCAGGCAGCTCGCAACAGGGATTGGGGGATGATGTGGCTTGCGGCATGGACACTAACTGATGTGACTCAGGGACCCTGCCACTGTGGCACCATTGCCACCTCCAGGAGACAGCCACTGAATATGGAAAACACAGGAAAAAACTCCCTTTCTTTGTGAGAAGAGAAAACCCCATTTGCTCAGAGACTGAAAGTGCATTTACATTTGGTGTGAGAAGCCTGTGGACTTGAACCATACATAGTACAGGGCACGGTGAAGCGGCCTGCTAGAGCCCTGGGGCAGGGAGGGTGTGGGCAGGGTTCAGCGGGGCCTGTGCTACTAGTACCCATCTGGGTCACCATCGTAGTCGGGCCATGGTAAACCAAGCCTCAAGTAAACTTGATGTCTCCTTGTCCTTTGCTGTTCGTTGACATGGGTTTATAATTTTATAAAAATTAGCTACTGAAGCCCGTTCTGTTTCTGTATTCAGTCCTCCGAACTTCTGCCTTCCTGCTCCTCCTGCATGGAGTGACTCCAGATTGGGGTATTTCTGCCTGGAACCTCTATCATGGTACTGTTCTGCCCCCTCCCCTTGATCTGACTCAGTGTCACTTAGGTATCTAGTAGAGGATCTCACTACACAGCTTGGACTCAATAGTGATCCTGCTTTCAGCCTCACCAGCGCTGGGATTACAGGTGTGCACCATCACTTTCTGGCTGGGTCTCTGGCTCAGCATGGTCTGTGGGACCAGGGATGAAACCCCGGGTCCTGCGCTTGCTAAAGCAGGCGCTTAAGTCTGCTGAGCTATCATGCTGGCCCTGTCACTTTTATTAGAAATCTCTTTAAAAAGCTGAGTTTAAAAAAAAAAAAGAGAGAAGGGGCCGAGAGATAGCTTAGTTGAATAAACACTTTCTAGCAAGCGCAAAGGCCTGAGTTCAACCCCTGGTTCCGCCAAAACAAAAAAAAAGCTGCAGAATGCGTGTTCAGTTCCACACCCAACCTAGGTAAGACTCGGTGGTAGGGGACAGTAATGGCCGCCTCTGTGCCCCTGGCTCTCCGTGGCGCCCTCTGGTGGCTGGAGTGGTGGGCGGTATGCCTGACCTTTGACCTATGCCTTGGGGCTTGGCCGTCTGGGGCAGGCGCAGTGACGCAGTGGCAGTGACCGTTGGACTGTGGCGGTGGCGGTGGTGATGGTGTAGAGTGAAGTGCAGGGCGGGGTGGGGTCGTGATGGGTTGTCGCTGGGCCCTTGGGTGGCTGGGGCGGCCACATGCTCACGGGGCTCTGGGGATGAGGGTGGTACAGGCTGGGCTTCCACCCTGCCCTTGAGGAACAGGCAGCCCTCTCGGTGATGTCAAGCTCCCACCTGCCCCATGCAGTTACCGTATGTCACGTAACAAGAGTAACGAGAACGTGGTCGCTTTTAGGGACATGTCCGAAAAACTAAGAAGATGCAGAAAGGAGCTGACTGCGGCCATTGACCGGGCCTTGGAAGGGCTCAGGCGTTCCCAGGAACCCAGCCTGGCTCCCGGTGCCCTGCCAGGGCACATGCTGCTGCTTGGGGCTAGGGAGAGCCCGGCCCACACGCCTCCCTGCGGCCTGGTAGGCACCAAGCCGCAGCCTCTGTGCCCTCGGAGAAAACCCCTGAGCAGCAAGGAGAATGTGCTGATGCCCCCCTCCATCTGGAGAGCTGCGGGAGACGGGGAGAACTGGAAAGAAAAAGGCTTAAGGTGACTGTCATTCGATAGGGTAATAGCCATGAAGAAGGAGGTTCTTGTTGAGGGTGCCCTTGATTCTCCTCTCCTGGGGAGCAGTGAGACTTGGGGAAGATCACACATTTCTCAGCATCTGGCCCAGGAGAAGTTATGTTTTTGTTTTGAGAATCTGGGCCTGAATATCAAGCCAGGCCCGGCACCACCTTGAAGAGGGGGTACTCACCTGAGCAACTATTGTGTTTGCACTGGGGCCTTTGGGTCCTGGGACATGGCTCAGTAGAATGAGCGTTTCCTTAAACTGGGACATTTGGTACTCCCCTTTGCCCAGTGCTCCTTTGCCCTCACAGCCGGCTGAGCAAACTTCTGACCCTGACCTGCTGCTCTCCTCCCCTGCCTCAAAGCCTTTTCCACCTCTCTAGGTTGTCCCTACCCTCTTCCCTCAACCAGGTTCAAACTGCCTGGATCCAGTTTCCATGACTTAGCGCAAGGACGACTGTGGTGGATGTCATTTCAGTCCCCCATCATGCTGCCCCGAAGAAGGAGTAAAAGTCATACATTTATATTTATAAGAAGTGCTGCTGTAGTGAGTTGTGATAATCTGTCAAACTGATGTTAGCAGTTTCTTTTTTCTTTTTTGCGGAACCGGGAATTGAACTCAGGCCCTTGCACTTGCCAGGGAAGCACTTATTCCACAGAACCATCTCCCCCGGCCCAGCAGTTTCTGAATACCCACTAACCACAAAATAAATGGCAATTGAAAGTTTATTTTTATCTTTTAGATTATCTAATACTGAGTTCGCTGATATTTTTCTTGAAAGAGGCTCTAATTCTCCACCTTTCCCCCTCCCCTACTGGGGGCTGCAGGAAAGATATGGAGGGAGAGGTCAAAGTTGACTCAAACGTGCTCCTCAGCAGCTGTAGCCAAGAAGTCACAAAGGATCTACTTGATATGATCGGTGAGTGAGGAGGCCCCAACCATTCGGCTTCACACAGGCCCAGACTTACCTTAAGACTTAGAGGGAACACAAGAAAAACTCATTTTTGTATGTATGTATGTATTTATTTAACGGAACTGGGGATTGAACTAAGGCCAATGTGCTTGCCAGGAAAGTGCTTATTCCACTGAGCCATCTCGCCAGCCCCTCATCTATTTATTGTGCTCTCAGTTGATTGTGTTCATAGAGCAGTGAATTAATCAAACCCTGTCCATGCCTTTATAGAACTAGTGACCCAGTGAAGCCACACATAGATCAGGTAATTTTATAAATGTCTGCTTTGGTTGAGCTCCAGAAGGTAAGTTAGAGCTGAAGGAATTGGGCCACAGGCCAAGAGGAAAAGAGAGGCATCCAGCCGCAGTGAGAACCAGGGTAAAAGATGGCTAAGCATCCCAGAATCCTCCCGTCCCCCTCCGCAGTCATGCTTAATGTAGCATGCACGTTCTTCCTACATATGCTACACTCTTTTTGTGGAACCAGGGATTGAACTCCCTGAGGCTCCCCCATCAGGCCTGGAGACCCTTCAGAACCAACAGCTTCAGGCCACACCCATGACTCTGTTTCCTTCAATTAGGAACTGGGTGCACACAGGGCTCAGGAAAAAAAAAAAGTGTAGCGGGGCTGGGGAGATGGCTCAGTGGAATAAGCGCTTCCCTGGCAAGCACAAGGGCCTGAGTTTGATCCCCAGCCCTGCAAAAAAAAAAAAAAAAAAAGAAAGAAAGAAACACAAAAAACTGAGCTAATCAGGCCCCCCCTTTAAGCCATAAAACCTCTGCCAGTCTGTGCCTTCAGTGGACCAAGTCCCTACAGGAGGCCTGCAGTCATCACTGCGTTTGCCCTTTGCCTGCAGTCACCTCAGTATTTTAGTTACTTCAAGGTGCAAGTAACGGAACCGGGGATTGAACTAAGGCCAATGTGCTTGCCAGGAAAGTGCTTATTCCACTGAGGTGCAACCCTCTCTGCATGTGTCATTCCTGCAGGTGAGGGAGTTCTCCTGGAAGCAGGCCAGGCCATACATTTCAGTACCTTTCCACTCACACCTTCTTTGGGCCTAGGCAGTGGTTGGAGCTGGATAGATGGCAGGGTCAGAAATGAGGGCACCAGGCCTGTCTGTCCTGGAGTAAGACTGCCCAGCTCTTCACAGTCTGCAAAGACTGACAGCCCATTCATAATGTTTGGTTGGTTGGTTTTTGATGGAGTCTTAACTATGCAGCCCAGGTTGACCTTGAACTTTTAATCCTTGTGCCTCAGCTTCCCAAGTACTAGAATTACAGGTGTGTGCCACCATCCCTGGCTTCCATTCATGGTTTTTAACTTGTGTGTGAAATACTTTTAGAAACTACTCAGTGTAATTACAAAGCCCAATGTTCTTTTTTTCAATGTTTTTATTTTTAAGACCATACAAGCATCCGAACTATTGAAGAATTGGCTGGAAAACTAGAATTTGAAAACGAATTGAACCGTGTGTGTGGTCATGGCCAAGATTCACCCTTCCAGGAGGAGGCATGGGCCCTGCTTCTAGACGAGAGTCCTCTGAAGGCCTCAGATACTGATCCTGGCAGCCTCAAGCAGGCTTTTGATGATCAGAGTATCATCGAGACTGTTCTGGACTTGGAAGAGGACTACAACTTAATGACCTATTTTAAGTACCAAGCTGAGTAAGGAAGGTTGAGTTTAGCTTTGATTCTTTACAGCAGGGGGCTTCCACCATGGAGCCTGTGCAGAAGCAGCCGCAGTGGTCACCAAGGGCCATGCTTTTCTGAGGATTGGTGGAGCCTGAATCCCCAAGCCCTTTATCACTTTGTTATTTGTGTTCTTTCAGCTAAGAGCCCAGTTTTTGTATTCTGTTGCTTTGAAATGTTTCTTACTATTAATCTTTTTGACTTTTATTGACATCTTGAGAGATTTTTTGGTTGGTGTTCAGTATATCTCGTAACCACAGCTACGTGGGTGTGGGTTGGGCCTTTGATGAGTCTTGGTGGCCCTGAGCCAGGCCTTGTGCTGCCCAACACGCATCCCTTGGCCTGTGCTCCCCGGCCCTCGTGAGCTCACATCCTCCTCATATCCAGCCCCACCTTGCCCAAGTCCCCATCTGTCCCACCTCAAAGACCCTCCCGGGAGGCCGCCTGCCGCACACCCCTACCCAGGCACTGCCCAGATGAGAGAAAGGAGAGGAAAAGTAAGCATGTGCTTCTTTGCACCTGGCCTTCACCCACCCCATTGCAGGCCTGGCAACCCCAAGTGGTTCCCATGGCAGCAGCCCTGCTAGCCCAAGTCAGGGCAGGGAATGACAAGAAGGACCAGGCAACTGTACAAGCTGTGAGCATAGCAGGAGCATATCAGCCCCAGCCTTGGAAAAGATATTACCAAAAATTATGTGGAAAAATTACTTTTTGGTACTGGGGATTATACCCAGTAACGTTCTTACTGAGTTACATCCCTAGTCCTTTAAAAATAATGTTTTTAGGACAGTATCTTGATAGACTGCTTAGCTGCCCAGGCTGGATTTGCTGGTGGCACTGGATTTGAGGTTCTTCTTCCTCAGCCTCTCTAGTGCTGGAATTACAGGTCTGTGCCACCACACTGAGCTTCTCCCTTGAGCTACTCAGGGAGGATGGGGGCAAAGAGGCTGGCACTGGGCTGTTTTAAGATATAATTGAACCAGAAGGGTAGGGAAAGACCAGTAGCTGGGTGGCTGACTGCCCACTGGGCCACCTTCTAGGCAGATTCAAGCCTTCTTTACCCAGTCTGATGACCCCTCTGAGGTAAAGGCAGAGCCTCCTTATCCTTAGCACAGACCCACTCAGCACCTTGAGAAATGCAGCACAGCCTGAGCCTGCCCATGTAAAATGGACCTCCATGCTGGGTATTAGCTTGGCTCTGGCCCAGGTGTGGACAGTGGCCTGCTTGGGAGGAGGACAGGCTATGCACATGCTACCTGTCACTTGGTCACTATAGGAGGTGGTGGCCAGGTTTTAATGTTCGCACCATCCTAGCCTGACCTGGCTCAGGTGAAGAATGAGTAGGCTGGATGGAGGGGTGCCTGTCTATTTAAAATAAAACTGAGGGGCTGGGGAGATGGCTTAGTGGAATAAGCACTTCCCTGGTAAGCGCAAGGGCCTGAGTTCAATTCCTTGTTCCACAAAAAAAAAAATAAATAAATAAAATAAAACCGAGAGATAGCTCAGCGGAGTAAGTGCCTTCTTAGGCAAGTGCAGGGACACAGGTTTGATCCCTGGCACCACACGCTGACTGGTCCTGCCTCTGGGCACTCTGAGTCAACAGAGACAAACACAAACTAGGCATGGTGGCACATGCCTATAATCCCTGCACTGGGGAGGCTAAAAATACAGGATCACAACAAGTCTGAGCTGTGTGTTGAGACCTTGTACCAAATACATAAAAATAAAAAATAAAAAAAATTGTAAAGCCAATCCAGGCCAAATTTGGCTGTGCATGCCAGTAATGCCAGCACTCAGAGGCTGAGGCAAAAGGGTCATAAGATCAAGGCCAGCCTGGGCTACATAATGAGACCCTGTCTCAAAACCCAAACTGCTGCATTCATCTAATACCTTATCTAGAGCCTGTGTCTCTGTCTCTGTCTCTTGATTAAACCCAGGGCCTTCACACTGATGTATATCACTAGAGCTTTTTATTTTAAGACTGGGTCTTGTTATGTAATTCAAGTTGGCCCTGCACTCACTATTAATGTAGCCCAGGCTGGTGTTGAGCTCACAGCAATTCTCTTGTATCAGCCTCCCAAGTGCTAGGGTAAGTGTGCACCACCAAACCCAGTTATTATTTTTTGAGACAGAGTATCTCTAAATTGTCCATGCTGGGCTCAGATTTTGTACCTTCCAAAGTTACTGGGATTATAGGTGGTCCATGCTGGGCACTCAGGCAGGGAAGCCTAATTCCTGTGCCTTCTCACATGACCACCATGTAAGGGCCAGCTAGATTGACTCTCTGCTGAAGAGTAAAGAAAACTTGCAAACTGGGCCAGGGAGATAGCTCGGCAGTCTAAGCACATGCCAGGTAAGCACAAGGACTCAGGTTTGACCCCCAGTACTGCATACTGTGCTGGCCCCGTACTGTGTGTGCAGACCACTGAAACTGGGAGTTGGTAGGGCAGGCCTATAATGCCAGAGCTGGGGAATGCAAGAGAGGCAGATTACTATGAGTCTAAGCTGTACAGCAAGATCCTGCACCAAATAATTTTTTTTTTTTTTTTTTTTTGGAACTGGGGATTGAACTCGCCCTTGTGCTTGCCAGGCAAGTGCTTATTCCACTGAGCCACCATCTCCCCAGCTCCTAAAATAAATCTTAATAGAGACAAAAACAAAACTTGCAAACTTACTTGAGAGCCCTACAAGAAGCTGCCTTCACCGGTGAGTGCACATGGACCTCATCTGAGAGTGTGAGGAGGGCGCCCCCTGTGGTCCAACCAAACCCTGTGTCCCTACCTGGCCTCCTTTAGTAACCCTGGACGCAGGTGTCAGAGCAACTCTGATGGGAGACTTTCAAGACAGCAAGGTAATGAAAATAGACCCAAAACCTCACAGGCCAGTAGGGACTGAGGGGACACAGTGACTAAAGGGAATGTGGAGCTTGGAGCGTATCCTGAATGGGTGAAATGCAAATAAAGGCTGGAGTTACTTTGTTCATTTCACCAGATAAACAGTTAACTCATTGACACTGCCATAGCTGGGTGGAGGGTATATATGAACTCAGTATCTTTGCAATTTTTTTCTGTAAGTCTAAAATTATTAGGGCCAGGGAGATGGTTCAGTGGAATAAGTGCTTCCCTGGCAAAAGCAAGGGCCTAAGTTTAGTCCCCGGTTCCGCCAAGAATAAAAATAAAAATAAAATTGTTTTGGGGCCAGGGGCATACCTCAGTGGCATAGGTCCCTGCCTGGCAGGGCGTGAGATCGGTCCCCAGTACCACAGAAGAAAAAAATGTTAATATCTGTTAAAAATTTTAAAATTTAAAAGCTGAATATAATAGCATACACCTGTAACTCCAGCGCATGGGAGGCTAAAACAGGAGGATTGCCAAGAGGTCAAGGCTACTATGTATTACACAGACCCCATTTTGAAAAAAAAGAATTAAAATCATTATCTGCACATGTGGGTGGAATGGAGATTGAACCCAGGACCTTGTACATGCTAGGCAAGGACTGTACAATGAGCTATATTCCCAACTCCTTGCAATTTAAAAAATACAATTGATTTCAAGTTTCCAAAATTGGTGTGAACAAAAAGTATTAGAAGAGCTGTGAGCCAGGCGTGGTGGCGCAGGCCTGTAATCCCAGCACTAGGGAGGCTGAGGCAGGAGGATTGTTGTGAGTTCGAGACCAGCCTGAGCTACAAAGTGAGCTTAAGGCCAGCCTGAACTGCATAGTGAGACCCTGTCTCAAAAAGACAAAAAAAAGAAAAAGAAGAGCTGTGTATACATGCTTGTAATCCCAGAATATGAGAGGCTTAAGGCCAGAGGATCACACATTTTAGGGCAACCTTTCTGAATGGTTTTTAAACAAAGTAGACTGGGGAGATAGCTTGATGGTCTAAGTGCACCCCGGGCAAGCGCCAGGATGGGTTCAATGTGGGGTACCGCATGCCGAGTTGGGCGCATCATACTGGCCACAGAAACTGGGTGTGGTGGAGCATGCCTGTAATCCCAGCTCGGGGTGGTGAGACAGGAGGGTCACTAAGAATCTGAACTGCTTAGTGAGACCCTGTACTAAATAAATGAAAGATTTGAAAAGAAAAAGATTTTAAAGAAAGGACCTGCGAGATAGCTCAGTGGTTTAGGCCCCTGCTTGGTAAGCGCAGGGGCCTGGGTTCAATCTGTGATCCCATGTCCCCACTGGCCCTGCCCCTGGGCCCTTGAACCGGCCAGTCAGACTCATGTGGTGGCCTATGCCTGTAATCTCAGCGCTGGGGAGGCTGAAAACAGGAGGATCACCATGACAAGACACCGTCCTAGGTCAGTCAGGTTCTGTGACTGACAATGGTTTTCAGTGTGAATTATTGGCCTGGGTCCTGTATTTCACTGTATATGGGAACAGACTTGGGAAGACCCATCTACCCAAAGGACCTGGAGCTTAGCTGCCATTTCTTCATTAAGAACTCACTCTTAAGCCGGGCGTGGTGGTGCATGCTTGTAATCCCAGCACTTGGGAGGCTGAGGCAGGAGGATTGTTGTGAGTTCAAGACCAGCCTGAGCTACAAAGTGAGTTTGAGGCCAGCCTGAACTGCACAGTGAGACCCCGTCTAAAAAAAAAAAAAAAAAAAGAACTCACTCTTAGAAACATAAATCATAGTGCAGAAAGGATCAGCAAGACCCTGTACCAAATACATTTTTTTTTTTTTTAAAGCAAAGCCTAGGAACAGTGCACAGAAAAGAGGCAAAGCTTAGACCGTACACTGGCTAGAACAGCCTTCATGAGAAAGCTGAGATCCAGCAGGGGTTTCAGAGTTGTATCACACAGCCCAGCCCAAAAGATGGGGAACTGCCCTGAATCCTCCACCTTGGGGACTTCCTCCTCCATAAGCCTCAGTCATCTGGGCCAGCTCCAGCCCATCCAGCATTTAGCCTGACTCCGCTAGAAACACAGAGGAAAACTAAAGAGGAACGAATTTGGTTAGCTTAACAAATAGGCCTTTTATAGCATCTGCCTAAAGAAGAGTGTAACCCTGGAAGAGATGAATCAAGGAAAAAGATCCAGAGTGACAAGGTCTGAGGTCCTTCTCCTGCCCCTTCTGCACTGAGCCAGTTGATACAGTACTGCTTTCATCCTATGCAACTGAGCTCCTGACTGAGCCAGGGTCTCTTGCATGACTCCACACAAGCCATTGTTTTTGTTTTGTTTTGTTTGGGGAATCAGGGACTGAACTCAGGCCCTTGTGCTTGCCAGGGAAGTGCTTATTCCACTGAGCCATCCCCCCAGCCCAAACTGTCAGTTTTAGTTTTTTTGTCACTGAGTCCAAAGAGCCAGGGATTAGGAATTAAGATCATATGCGAAAATTTCCTTAAAATTCCTAGATGGCTGTAGATGTTGAAAGTATGTACTATTTTAGAAACTTAGGGAAATAGTGGGATGGTATTTTTATGTAAAGTCTTGACCCAATGTTTAAAAAAAGTATATGTAGATGTTTTAATTGCTCTAGTACATAGGAATTGCATAGTGGTACAGCAGCTGTTTATGCTTACATTGTGTATTTAGACGATTAGGAAAAAGATAGCGGTTATATTTTTGAACTAAAGTAACTTTCTTCTCCCCCTACCCAGATTCTTTTCTGAAGTTCCTGGCTTTTGGGTCAAGGTTTTATAAAAAATCTATATTTTATAACATTGGCACACAAGAAGGTTTTAAAACTGTTTGCACAGGGCTGGTGAGATAGTTCTGCAGACTAAGCAACTGCTTAGGGAGGTGCAGGGGCTCTCGCGCAGCCCCGCAGCCCGGTGTGCTGAGCCTGCCACCGAGTCCCGGTGTGGTGGCTCGCGCCTGTAACCCCAGACCTGGGGAGGCTGAAAACAGGAGGATCGCTGCAAGTCTGAGCTGCCCAGTGAGATTATATATATATATATGGAAAAAAACTTTGTACAGTTCTTTTTTTCCATTGGAAATGGAATTTGTTGCCGTAGGTCTTTTAAAATAATGGTTTATTGTTGGGGCTGGCTCTGTGCTTGAAAACCAGTCTATTTATAGCTGATTGTAAAGTACTATATTCTGTTTGCAGTTAGGAAATGCAGAATTTGTAGTGATCTAGCTTGTAAGCAAACTGAGATGCGCTCTCTTTTATTTATTTATATTTTGGGGGGGGAACCGGGGATTGAACTCGGGCCCTTGTGCTTGCCAGGGAAGCCCTTATTCCACTGAGTCATCTCCCTGTCCCCTTAAATGTGTTAATGTGGGGTTGTTTTGTTTTGGTTTTGCACTGCGGAGTGAACCCAGGGCCTTGGCACCGCTCTACTGCCTCTTCTTTCCGTTTTTTATTTAGAGAGGGTCCTCCGAAGCCCCTGGGTCACCCCGGCCTCCCCAGCGCAGCTCAGTGCCCCGCCCATCTGCACTCTCTTGTATAAAAAAAGTGAGCTAATGCGTCATGAAACCAACTCCAGCAAGCGGTTTCCTAGCACCCTTTTGTATGTTTTAGTTATTAATATGGTGATGATTGAAAAGGTAAATTTTATTTTATATTTAATTTATTTATTTTGCCAAACTGAGGATTGAACTCAGGCCCTTGTGCTTGTCCGGGAAGCGCTTATTCTACTGAGCTACCTCCCCAGCCCTGAAAAGGTAAATTTTAAATGTTAAGAATTCTCATTAAAGCCGGGCGTGGTGGCACAGGCCTGTAATCCCAGCACTCGGGAGGCCGAGGCAGGAGGATTGTTGTGAGTTCGAGACCAGCCTGGGCTACAAAGTGAGCTTAAGGCCAGCCTGAACTGCATAGTGAGACCCTGTCTCAAAAAGAAAAAAAAAAGAAAGGAATTTCTCATTTAATTGTGCAGTTAATGTCACAATGCTCTAAATTTTTAAGCTTCTGATGTGTTAGAGGTAGAAGTGGCATAGTGAATGTGCGGTAGCAGTGTTTACCCACTTAGCCTGTGCTTATTTTTCCTGGGTACTCAAAGGTGACTGATTTGTTCAGCTCAGTGATATTACAGCTAAAAAGCCCTCATTAGCAAAAAGAGAAGCAGTCTCTGCCTAACAAACAAATGTTTCTTTTTTTTAAGGGTGGGGAGCAGGGAAACAGCCTAGCAAGCATGAGGTCCTGAGTTTGAGTCCCAGTGCCAAAAATAAAATTAAAATAAAATAAAATAAACAAGTTCTGTGAGCCAGAGGTGGCAGCTCATTCTTGTAATCTCAGCACCAGCCTGGGCTACAAAGTGAACTCAAAGCCAGCCTGTGGCATAGCAAGACCCTGTGTCAAAATGGTTAAAAAAAAAAAAAAAGCATTGAGACTGTAGCTCATTGTGAGGCCTTGGGTTTGATCCCCATGCTTGGAAGGGTGGGTACTATTATACGTGTCACAATTTACATATATAGTTTATTGTCCTATTTTTCTAATTCATCTGCAGTGGGCATTATCATTTCTGGAAATAAAAAAAAGAAAGGAAAAAAGTGTCATAATAGGATGTGTGTGTGTGTATGTGTGTGTGTGTGTGTGTGTGCGCACATGCCTTTTGCAGACAGGGTCTCACTATGCAGTTCAGGCTGGCATTGAACTCACTTTGTAGCTCAGGCGGTTCTCACGTTGAAAATTAAAAAAAATTCCCTCACTACTCATTACGAGTCTGATCTAGTAGTGAGACCTGAACACTCTGTAGACCCTTCCCTAAAATTAAAAAAAAAAAAAAAAAAAATCAAATTCACAATAATTCTCCTTCCTTAGCCTCCTGAGTGCTGGGATTACAGGTGTGCACCACTATGAATTAAATTTAAGGGCTTTTGTACTGAGCTAAAGATTACATCCTCTAACCCTTCTACTTTTTATTTTTATATAATCTTAAAACAGTTGCTAAATTACACAGATCAAGCTCAAATTTTTGATCCTCTGCTTCAGCCTTCCAGGGTACTGGAATTAAAAACATACACCAGCATACCTTGCTTTTTTGTTTCATGTTTGTGATACTGGGGGATCACATACACCAGGCAAGTGCTATACCACTGAGCTACATCCTAGCCCTAAGGTTTGGTTTCGTTTTGGTACTGGGAATGGAAATCATGACCTTGTGTTTGCCAGGCAGACGCTGTGCCGCTGAGCTATCCCCCCAGGCTTGTTTTGTTTTGAAATCCTCACCTCCATCGCTCTGTGGACACCCTTCAGTCAGTATCTGCCCAGGCCAGACTCTTAGTTTCTTCAAATGGAGGCGGAGTCCAGGGACCACAACAGGAAGCCCTACAGGACACCAAGAAGAGTTCAGGGTCTCACAGCAGTTTCTCAGCAGCCCACCCATGGCTCAGTATCCTGTCCTTCTTGTCCCTCCTGAGCCCTTTTTAGAGGAAATAGCTGGGGAAAGTGGAGCCCTAGCTTTAATACTTTTTTTTTTTTTTTTTTTTTTGTCTTTTTGAGACAGGGTCTCACTATGCAGCTCAGGCTGGCCTTAAGCTCACTTTGTAGCTCAGGCTGGTCTTGAACTCACAACAATCCTCCTGCCTCAGCCTCCCAAGTGCTGGGATTACAGGCCTGCG
>PVKA01033807.1:0-24018 GCA_004027165.1 Ctenomys sociabilis | reverse complement strand
ACTGCATTTGTAATTTTAGAACTTACGCTTGTAACCACTAAATAAAGATGGCTTTATCTAGTAAACTTTATATTTTAAGTTTAATCAGAAGTTTTATTACTTACAAGTATTTTGTCCTCATAAATTTTCTACATTACTTTTAAATTAATTCTATATTCCTCATAAATATTTTATAATAAATTATTTTTCTATACTTTAAAAAAAAAAAAAAAAAAAAAAAAAAAAGAGTGACTGCAGTAAGGTTCCTTATCTTGGATCCCAAAGTGGTTAGATCCAAATTTCCAGACTGCTGGATGATGTTCTGGCCTGGGCCTGATCTCCAGCCACCGTTCCTGCCCTCACACTCTACTTGGCCATTCGGAACCCCTGAAGTAAAAGTTACATGTGTACCATTACACCATTGAAAAGTTGCGGGTTAGTACTCTTAATTATGAAAACTAACGAGGAAAATATTTTATACTTATCCAAGCAATAAAATTATGTAGTTTGACTTATACTTTTAATATCTGTAATTGTTCCCTTCATGGTTAATTATCCACCATGGAGAAAAAAAATGATTTCCCACCTTATCACAAAGTTGCAAAAACCTCATTTAGAAGTAATCATTTATATTAATAGTAATTACCAAATTGAGGATGCCAGCTCTTAACAGATTACACTAGGCTATAGGAAGCCTGCTGGTCCCCCTTCTGCCTTTAAGACTGGTGGTTGTGATCCTCCTTCACAGGGCTGGTCCTCACAGTGCCATGCCCACTGAGGACGTCAGCCTCGGTGTCTTGACCACTCAGCAGCCCACATCTGCATGCAGCAGCATTCTTCCTGAAGCAGAAAGGAAGGGATCTTCCCATCCTTCCCAATGACCTGAGCACTCTCCAGTCCTTCTAGCAGAATCCTCATGTTTTATGCTCACATCAGGAAAATTATAAATCTAATCAGCAGATCTACGTGCATCTAAAGAGGCAGAGATACCCAATGCTCAGACACCCTAACGCACAAATTCTAGAACCAGGTGAACAGCACAAGTGGCCACAGACACCACAGGAAGAGGTGAGTGCCTGAGCCATGGACAGTGCCAGGTGGAGCTGCCTGTGCCCCAGGTCTGCCCAGTGTATCCCTGTCTGCACCTTAGCATGTGCTGGCAGTAAGGCAAGCACACGAGTCGTGGTACACAGAGCTTTCCATTTCACTCAGACCCCGAGGCCATTATCCTACTAGGAGCCCTGGGGCTCTCACTCCTGAAGGGCTGGGTTCATGATGAGGCCCTGGGAGCACCGTGCTTTGTGTTTCAATCATGCACGTGGGAGATTCTGCACAGCAAGCAAAACCACAAGCTTCTGCTTCCTGTGTGGGAAAGGGAAAGGTGGGAAGCCATTCTTCAGCCCCAAGGAAGTCAAGGAGACTGAGGACAGCATTTGCATAGTGGAAGCTGAATTCGTCCCATAGAGTCTTTTCAGTAAGACAAGTAATAGAAGACATATAAGGAAAGTGTGAGAAAGCCAAGTCCTTCTCCAAAGACGGAGAGAAAGATTCATACTGGCTCACCCGACAGACCTTTTGCACCAGCCTCAAACCTCCCTTACACCATGGGCTTCAATCTCTCCTGAATTTCAGGATACAGGCACACTTTACTCAGTAGAATAAGTGCTTCCCTGGCAAGTGCAAGGGTCTGAGTTCAATCCCCAGTTCTGAAAAAAAAATTTCCTGAGCTTTATAAATCAGGAACACTGTCAGCATTCCAGAGTTATCTTCCCAGAGTTGTTGTAAAATACTTGTGGTACTTAAAGACATGGATTTCCAAGAAAAGAAGGAAAAGAAAAATGAAATATATATGTAAATACACAGGATAGCTTGGATAATTGTGCTGTTGATTTCTGCTGGTCTACTATAAGGAGCAGTTAATGTTTAATTGTTTTTCTCTCTTCTTTTTAATTTTTTGATCAATTTTGGATGCTTGAATCTGGTAATCAGAGTAACTAATCTAAAGACCACAATACCCAATATAACAATCATTGTTGAATTCCTGTCATTTTGTTCAGTGAAATTCTGTGTCATTCCTACTTTTTTTTTTCTCTTTTAAACCATTTCTTATTCTCTTTAAAAGAAAGAAAGAAAGAAAAAGAAAGAGAGAGAGAGAGAGAGAGAGAGAGAGAGAGAAAGAAAGAAAGAAAGAAAGAAAGAAAGAAAGAAAGAAAGAAAGAAAGAAAGAAAGAAAGAAAGAACTATGGGGAAAAACCCAAGCCTGGGCATTCCCTCCCTAGATGGCCCATGGGACAACCTCCCTGGAGCAGTGTTTCTCCGTTACTCAGGGGCTTGTGGAAAGACTAGGCCAAAAGAAAACCTGCCAAACTGCTTCCTGAGGGCTTGGCAAAAACTCTCCAAAAATATTATCCTTTCTCATTATTTCTCTCCAGTAAAGCTCTGTTTACAGGACAGCTCATGTAGATATCATGAAGCGGGGTCTCACTTGCTAGCTTGTCCTTGACAGTGTCCTTGAAGCTCCACACTCCAGGAATCCCGCTTTACTCCCCAAGAAGCTCAGACTACTTCTAGGAGTCAGGCTAATATTATTTTATTATACAGAGTACAGCTGGGCATTTCTTTTATATCACCATAAACTTTCAAAAAATGAAATACATAAAATACATGGGCACGGGCCTTTTTTCATTTGGCCCACAGAAAGGGCAATGTCAAGAACAAAGGTTACTGCATCGGGGGACTCAGAGTGAGGTGTCGACCTTCTGGGGGGGGTCCCACCCTGGTGGGTTGTTGATAGCAGTGCATCCTGTGCCAGTGTGAGCGCAGGAGGGTGCTGGTTGACATTGAGTGTTCACCTGACTGGTCCAGGAGACTCCTAGAGAAGTCACTGAGCAGTGAGCGCCAAAGACACAGCACAGATGAGCTCACAGCCAAGAAGCTAGCAGGCGCTGAGGGCGAGTTGCAGGAAGTGGGCCATAAGTGGTGACAGCGGTCTCTGGCTCTTCTGCTGTGCCTTGTATCCAGTGACCATGCACTAAAGCCTTAGAGACCATTAGCCGCAGTGAAATTCACTCCTTTATGTGTATCTAGCAGATTTCCCCCAGTCACGAGAGCTGACCAAGATGTGGTCACATGGGACTTGGCTGTGCCTCCTGCTCAGCTTTACTTGTGAATGCAAAATTGCTCCATAAAAAGTCTAACAAATTAAAAATAAAAAATAAAAATTACATAAATGATAAGTAAAACTTTTTTTGCTCAGTGCCTCTAGGTGAGCACCAATTTATGTATCTAGGTTGTCTGTACTTCCTGGTAGCTAAGTGAGTTTGCAAATTCTGAAGAGAAACTTTCATTTGGAGTCTGTTTGTGAGAGACAAGGAAAATCTGTGCTGAAGAAAACAGATTCAACCTGGGGGTGTGATGCTGTCTAATGAAGTAAATGTGCAAGGAAAATAAGTAATGGAATCTTAATCATGTTCGTATTTCACTTTGTTTGTGCGTGTCTGCTTAATTGCAAACCCTTTGTCTTCTGTTATATCTTCCCAAAGTAGCAGCCTGCACCCAACTCTTGTGTGAACTTTTACCGAGAAAAGGAATCGCTTGTCTTTGATGGGGTGTCACGCCCAACCTTCTAGCTGCCCATCTGAGAGTGCAAATAATTATCCTGAGACAGCCAGCGATTGTTCTGTTCCACTGACTGCAGCAATATGGTCATTTCCATGAGTGATTTAATACAAAGACCTTGGAAACATGTGAATGTGCAGATACCTGGTTATCCATCCCAGAAGGCTATCATGGCTTCATTGCCTCGGTTGCTCTGTAATTTCCACTCTGATGCTCTGAATGATGATCATGGCATCTCTCACATAGCCCAAGTGTTTCCAGAGTCTGGTGCACCTTAAATGTTTTATCACTTCAGCAAAAGTACTGCATAAAGTTGCTCAGCCTTCACCATGATACAGTAAAATCAGGTGTGCATCTGCCTTCAGTTCTGTTGGCTGGATGTAGCTTGGAATGCTCCATACATTGATTCATCGAGGTCAACACCCATCTTGTGTCATCCTATGTCATGATTTTCTATAGATATGATGTAGACAGAGTAAGCTTAAAATTATAATTTATCCTCTGTTTGAGATTTGTATTTAGCTGGTAGGCTGTGTTTGCATGTTCGTTCTGGCAGCCCGCAGTCTGCAGGAGATCTGCACTATCCAGTCCCATGCCTGATGAAATGAGGTAGTGCTCTATGGAGGGTCAGGACTCCACATCAGGGTATGACAGCCACGATAGCTTAGTCAGGGCACCTGCAGCAGAATATATCTACTCTCCAAGGTCAGCACATGCACTGACCATAGCAGAGAATGAGAAGCAGGCCAGGGAAGGGAGGCAAGCATGGGCTCTAGACAGAAGACCATGCATATCACCATTTTCAGTGAGCCATTTTTCCTGCCCTTTCTGTAGCACTTCCTCTGACTCACTTACCATGTGCCAGATTTGCACCCTCTTAGCTGTGCATTCAGGTGCCTGCAGGTCCTGCATCACAGCAGCATCTGTGCAGACAGTCTGCAGCAGGCAGGAGGTCTGACAATACATGTTTCCCCTCTGCAGGAGTTCTTTGCCCACTGTTTTAGGTGATTCAATGAGTCAGTGACTCCTTACCATATTTGAAGAGTAGAAGTAGAGACAGTTCATCCTGTCTCTTGTGTTTACTATCAGCTGATTGGAACTGGCTGAATTAGGGATGCAGACAAAAGCCCAGATCCCTGATGGTGGGGCACGTAAGTGAAGCTACGAAGGTGGCCCCGGCAGTGGAAGTGGAGGTGGATCTTGAGTGGGATCAAATCCTTGACATATATAGACTCTACTGCAGATCTGAGAGGAGAGCAAGGCACTCCGGAGAGAAGAGGTGGGGAAGCTGAGATGCTAGCATGGAGCCGATGACCACAGGTGGGCAGAGGACAGGAACTGGCTGTAGAAATCAAAGCGGCTATTTATCACAAGTGCTGGTATGAGATCGGTCCTCTTTGAAATATTCTTCTGATGCAGATACATCTACATTGCATAAAGCCTGTGTTCAATAATAAGATTGCAGACCTGGATAAACATTTACCTTGTGGACACTCACATGCGACAGAATCAGAAGACATGGGGTTCATTGTTTTGCCCTGGCTGAGGTGCAATTTCTCTGGCTCATCACCCAGTCTTGTTACAAAGCTCCTTAGCAGAGCCAGCAATGTGCCAGCCAAGGTGTCATTATCACAGTGGGGAAAGGGACTTGATTTCTTCAATATATCAGAAATTTAAGTAACTTCTGCTCACAAATGCTGAACATATGCTGGTGTGCGTCTAGCCATTTGGAAAATATTTCTTTTTGTGTTTGTATATCTTCAGCTGTTCCATTGTATAACAAAACAACTCAAAATCTGTGCTCAGCCACTGATTCTATTGTAAGGAATGTAACAGTGTCATCACGTGATACCAAAGTTTCTACTGCTGAAAATTCTTCTGGCAGTAATAATAATAATAATAATAGTCTTGTTTCAGACACATGCAAGCACAAGAACTTTGAATACATAAGAAAATGGGCCCATCCATGCCTTCTGCGGACCTGGAACCTGCCTGTTGCACCCTTTCTCTTTTCCCCTCTTGCCCACTTTACCGTAAGACATGAGTCTAAAGTGTCACATTAACACCTTACTCTGGGTACCTTTGGCAAAATAGAAGCCAGCTGCTTTTTTACCTGAATGTCAAAAATTCTAGAAAACAGAAGAAAACATTTTTAGACTAGAGTGGCAGCGTCTCTACAGGGCCTGAGGCAGCAGCCCTGCACTGTTCCTCTAAACACCCACACAAGTGGCTGAGTCACAGAAGTATACGGTATTGCGCTACCATGTTCTCCCTTTGCTTGTGTAGCAGTGTGTATGTGTCTGAAAGACTGGAAAGGAGACAGCAGGCTACTCTGGCTTCCTTGACCAAAAAAAAAAAAATAAAAAGTTAGTTTTCATAGCTCTCAGCACTCACAGCACTCACAGAAGCATTACCCCTCTGTGTGATTTCCTCTGGCTTCTCCCCAGTTCTCCAGCTGAATAAAGGACGAATGGGGCATGGCCATTTTGGAAAACACTGATCAGTGGTGTTCAGGGCTCTTAGCACTTGCAAGGGCCCACGCAGGATCATGTGCTGTGGAGGCACCAGAGGAAAGAGAGACTGCAGCTCTGGTGCCCAGATCAGCCTGGCGTGCTGAGGTTCTCAGGAAGTGGATCAGTGTTTAGACCACGCTCTCCTGACCACATTTATGACACTTTCTAAAATTTCCACTGAAAGAATGGCTCTTACTTTTCTAAAAACTAACTGACAAAGTAAATTTTAAAACTCCCCTTTGTACATTTGGACAATTGTCTGACAATTACTGAAAGTCATTTTTTTTTTTTTTTTGAAAACGAGTTTCTCTATTACTGACCATTTATCTTGATAATAGGAGAGATCAGTACTGAGGGACCTGAGACTAAATGGATATACTTTGAAGTTGGAAGGATTCAAAAGAAAGAATCACAGCAGTGTAACTCAGTCCTTTTAAAATCTTACTGTTTTGACTTCCTGGTAGTGTTCTATTTTGGTTTATATTGATGTGATTCTTCTTTAGCAGTGAATTTTAAAGAAGGGACTTACAGCGAAACATCTTTTTATTACTCTTTTCTACAGTGGCAAGAGAAACCTCTGACAGTGCCTCACAGCATCTGCACTTGAGGAGGAGAGGACAGCCTGGATCTCACACAGAGCTTGGTACCCAGTGAGAACCCTTTCTGGCAGGCTTTGAGCTGAAAGCATACAGAAAGGATTGATCTATTAGCTTTATCTGTAAAGGGACAGAGGGCGTGACTATGTCTGCATATGTGAACATGGGGGAAAAAAAAGCCCCTTCATGTTAGGCTGGATTGGCATTCTTCCATGGTCCTTAGGCAAAATTTAAAGAGTGGCAGATGTCCTTCATCGAGGGACAGCTGGGATAGGCTTTCCAGCAGCTGTTAATGGTGCACCCATAACTGGTTCCAGAGGTGGTCCTGAAAGTGGTCATGTGGGTGACAGGAGCATGGTCCAGTGCGAAGTGGTCCTGGCACAGCTGCTTATTGGCATTCATCAGTGTTGGCTGTGGAGGATAAGGACTCAGCCCTCACCTCATTTGCTGTTGCTGTAACAATAGCCACGAGGCTGAGGAATTCACACAGAAGAGAAGGTTTGCTAGCTCACGGATTTGAAGAACTGAGGGCTGCCCCTGCTGTTTGCGTGGCTCTAGCGAAGGCCTCCAGGTCTCATCACATGGTGTGCAGCATCATGGCCAGGCCACATGAGTGAGGAAACTTCACACAGTGAGGAGGAAGCAAGAAATATTCAAGGTCAGACCTGCTTTATGGATCAGAGCAGAGCTCCCCCAAGAAGCTGCACTCCTCCCTCCTGAGGACTCCGATGTGCCATGACCTAAACAGCACGGGCCAGGCCCCCTTAGATGGCTCTTCCTGCTGTCAGCAGTGTGACCACGAGGGCTCAGCTTGCTTGGGGAGGCCACGGAGCCACGCCTGTGCAGGACCAGCTCACTCTCATGCTTCTGTGGGTGTTTAGAGGAACAATGCAGGGCTGCTGCCTCAGGCCCTGTAGGAGACGCTGCCACTCTAGTCTAAAAATGTTTTCTTCTGTTTTCTAGAATTTTTGACTTTCAGGTAAAAAAGCAGCTGGCTTCTATTTTGCCAAAGGTACCCAGAGTAAGGCGTTAAGGTGACACTTCAGACTCATGGCTTACGGAAAAAGTGGGCGAGAGGGGAAAAGAGAAAGGGTGCAACGGGCAGATTCCAGGTCCACAGAAGGCACGGATGGCCCATTTTCTCTTGCCCTTAAAACAGTTATGTTGCATGTATCTGAAACAAGACACTTCATTATTATTGGTATTATTACTATTATTTTACATATTTAGTACAGGGTCTCACTTCACATGTCAGACTTGTAGTGATCCTCCTGTTTCTAACCTCCCAAGCACTGGGATTACAGGTGTGCGCCACCACGCCCAGTCCCAGTCACCATCTCAGTCCTCCTTTGGGTTCGGTGTGGCACAGAAAGCCATGGATTGAATCCTGGCCACTGTACTCTGCCCAAGCAGGTGCTTTACTCCCCTGAGCTATCTGGCTGGCCCTGTAACTTTATTATTTTTAAAATTTCATTTCATTTTATTTTGAAGAGTAAAAACAGAAACAAAAATAAATAGAAAAAAGACAGAAACAGAGTAACATACAATACACGTGTTACAGATTTTCAAAATAGCAATAGTTAATTAACAACATTGTCACATTATCTATTTTCATCATGAAACATGACTCTTTAACAGAAGCATAGGATAGTGAAATGTTTGTTAGTGCATTTTAGTGAGCAGATTATTAGTACAACCCATGGGTCCACGGTCGTGTGTGTGTGTGTGTGTGTGTGTGTGTGTGTGTTTGTGTGCGTGCATGCATGTGTACGCATGCGTGGAGATCCGCATTTGTGTCAGTACAATGCACAGGACAACAGTGCATGTGTCTCAGGTACTGTGGACAATTGTTAGTTCCATTTTCTATAAGCTGAGAAGGCTTACCTGGCCTAGTATAGACTTACTTTTTTTCACACTATAGGTATTGAAGCTTAAACTCCAGCATCTCTCTTCTGACCTCGAAATCCATATGGTAATCACTCTACAGAGACCTCTTTGACATTACCTTTCAATGGACTCACTGCTAAGCATGTGTTTTTAGCAAAGACCTTCATCATGAGGACAATGACACTATGACATCTAGATCATGCACTTGAAAATAATGTCATTAAATTTTAACACATTGCCACTGTGTTCATTTATGTATTCTGGGCTTTTTAGGGGTACTGTCTGGTGCACACTTTCAGTGCTAAGATGGAAGAGTAGGAGATTCTAGAGTAGGACAATGCTAGTGACAGAGCCGGTATTTGGTTGTGACAGCTACTACATCATGCATGCATGCATCTACCTGACCCAACTGGGCTGTTGATTATGTAGAATGTCTTCATTATTTCGAGGACAACTTCTCTCAGTGAAGAAGATCCACAGAAAGCCACTCACAGCACCAGGACAAGGGGAGGAAGTTTGCCAGGCCACCAGACATGAAACTTCATCAAAATCTGTAAAAAAAAAAAAAAAAGTACATGGAACCTCGTCTCCCAGCCACATGGTACATTTGACTACCACGATGCCCCTCTCTAATTGTTCTGCTGAGGCTCAGTCCTTGAGCTCCCTCACACCTTGATCAAACATTGTGACCACTGGTCATATGGAGAGTAGAAGAAGCATTTGTCTGACTAGCTGTGAGGTTACCAGACTGAGAACAGGAAGCAGTGTGCATGAAACTCACAAGCAGAGTGGAGCTAGGCCTGATGGGTAAGGGCGGGATAGCAGAGTGTGTGTGTGTGTGTGTGTGTGTGTGTGTGTGTGTGTGTGCATGTCTGAGTACCTGTGGATGGCAGTGAGAGAAACCTAGCTCAAACAGGGCTAAGTACAAGTAAATATGCAAAGAATGAGTTCATAAGTAACAGAATGCACAGTTATGGTTTTTCAAGGCTATGAGATCAATTTCTCTAAAACTGCTCTCAGTAATGTGACTTTTGTCTTTCTGTTTTGCTCAGTAAGTCTCAGGTAGACACTTCTCAAGTGAAACAAGTTAGAAACCTGCAGGTCAAAATGGTCCACAGTGGAGTAGAGGAAAATAGGAGAAGAAAGATCAGCTTCCTGTCAGCAGACCCAGCAAAGTCCCAGGGCGGGGTTTCATAGGCTGGCACACTCACTCTTCCTGTGTTTCCAGCGAGGTTGGCTGCACTGATTAGTGCAGGCTGAACTCAGGTGACTTCCCTCCTGGTTGGGTTGAAGTCAAACCAAACCTTCAGAGCAACACTGATAAAGCCATCAGCCTGGATGAGAGCCTCGATCTTATGAGAGAGATCAGTCCTGGCTGCAGCATTGTTGTCAAAATCCGTGGTCACTTCATTTAGAAAAATCAGAACTCCATGCTGGCAAGGAATTAACTATGTTAGCAAGTTCTTTCGATGTATTTCTCCTCTCTTCCTCACTTGAGGTGGTGATGCAGGGCTCTGGCTCCTCTCTGGCTGTGTGTTCAGTGTGAGCAGCTCTGAGGGAGGCAGTGCTCCGCTGTGTGCTGTGCGCCCACCTCTGCTTTCCATCGTGGGGAAAAGGGAGCTGAAGGTTCACGTCCTCCTGAAGCTAACTTACACCTTTGATAATTATGATTACGGTGCAAGCAATCTACACATCGAGTTGAGGAAAAGTTCCACTCCTCTATCCCATTCTGTTTCCAACATCTGACTTATCTCTTTACTCAGGCTAAATAAGGCCAACTGTCTGCTGCCCAACAGGTGTCCCACCTGAACTAATAAAGTGACCTGCCATAGCCGGGACTCAGATGCATAGGAGCAACTACTTTTGGAAAGAATTATCACTGGGTGCTCACTACTTTTGAGAATTTGAGTCCCATTGCAAGAAAATGGCTATTTTCAATGTGTTGCCTACTGGTAGCATTGAACATTATTAATTGCAAAAACCACTATACTTTAGACATCTCAGCCGTCAGCCAGGTGGACAAATTGTACACTTGCATGCAATTGTTTTCTGACTTTTTCTTATTTTTATGAGAATGTGTTTGTGGTACCCAGTAGAGGCTTTCATTGTGGGGATCTGGCCTATGTGTGCTTGCTCCCACACTATAATGGCTCTTACTTCCCCTCCTTCCCATATCTTCTTCCTGTCACTACAAAGTCTGTCTCCTCCTTCTCTATCATCTATTTTTATTTTTCTCTTTAAATTATTTCAGTTTCATAACTAAAATTTTAGATAGAAACCAAAACAAATCAGGTAGGTAGACAGATAGATAGATAGATAGATAGATAGATAGATAGATAGATAGATAGATAGATAGACAGACAGATATTACATTTTGCTGTCTGGAGTTCATTAATATAGCCTTAAATAGTTAAAATGAATAAACTGTGAAAGACACTTAGGGCTGGATGAGTCCCTTCTTGATGAATGCACCTCTTCCTTGCCCTAGTCCTTGCTGAGGCTGCCTGTCTGAGCAGCTAGTACTGGCTGTTTCTGAGTGGACTCCACTACATCTGGAGTTGGTGATGGATTTGAGTATGTCTCTATTTTGGAGCAAAAGTTCGCCCTCATTTAAAGGAAGACAGAATCTTAAAAGAAAGCACAACGATCTGTGCATGTAACAAAGTCAGTCTCGCAAGACTGCACCCTACACGCATGCCTGCCACCCAGAATCACAAGAGCAAATATTGTGAAGTGTGCATGAGGTGGAGGATGGAAAACATTGGCTTTGGATTATGACGTTGTGTGTGATTATAGACACTGCTACCACAGGAGAAGAGATCAGAGGGTCCTTTTGATTTCTTCCTACTATATGTGGATTCACAGTAATCTCTAAAGTTCATTTCTGTCTTGTTTTTGAAGATTACATGGTAGCCTCCCTTTAAGAAGCACCAACCTTGTGTAGAAGCCATCAGGTCAGCAGGAGGGGAGACTCACCTCCAAAAACTTAAAAAGAGTCATCTGTGCATACCAGTGTGGAATCCATTCCACAGTAAAATAATTAAATGAAGGAAAATCTAGACATTGAGGCACAGAAATATGGACGGCTATGGAGTGGACAAGAAAACATCATCAGAACCAGTAGTGTCTCTATTGGAGCAGAGGGTGTGAGTGACCCCCAGGGTCTCACCCCATGGGCAGCCCTCCTCTGGACTCTAATGTTTGATGCTTGGCTGCAGGATGAGATCCTCCCTCCTGGTGAGCCCACAGGGACAGTTCATTAACCAAGGCCATGCTTGGCTTGAGGAACACACGTCTGGTCCACCCCAATCGTCTCAACAGGATCGTTTCTGCCCATAATGTCTTAAGCTCTAAATACACAGTGTCTATGTCCCCAGCTGGTACCATTTGTGACTATTTGTTGCACCTCAGGCATTACAGGAAGGCCTTGTCCTCATTTCATGATATCACTATCTCACCAATCCTGTGAGATGGTTTAGGCCACCCAGACATAGATGCTTACCAACCTCCTCTGTGACAGAGTTCCCCAGAGGCAATGCTGGTCTCAGTATCCAGGGCTGCATGAGTTCAGAGCAGAGTTGATCACATCTCTGCTTTTCTCACTCACTCATACAGGGCTTTCTCTGCTACCACCCTCTGGTACAAAGCCTTGCCTCCTTCATGCCATGTTCTAAGCCAGCACAGTCTGAATATGAAGAAAGATACTTTCCAGGGGTATGCGGAAGTCATGAGCAGAGAAGGTGTGGAAAGAACTGTGATTCTGTGACAGCTCCACTGCTGGCTGCAGAATGAGCATTCTCCAGGCCAGCAGAAGGGTTGGGCTGACTCAAAGCATCTCCCAGTGACCTATCACAGGGCCACTTCCTACCTCCAGAATGAACCTTGGTGCCCTGGGACTGAGCTCAAGCCCTGTCCTTTCGGTCACCCAGGTAGCTGTCAGGGGATGAGGCATCGGGGAACTGCAGGTCTCAGGAGCAGCTCTGGTGAATCAAGATCGGCCCTGTCCCCCTTCATCCCACAGTTCATACCTGACTTCCAATTCCTTTTCAAGTTAATAAAGGGGTAGGAGCTTTATTCCTTAGCTGTTTCCCTATGATTTGAGAACTCTCTCCTAAAATTGAATCCAATTTATAAAACACAAGCTACACACTCTTCTGAAATGACTGTGCTATTGCTTTTATCTGCCATGTGATGTGGTGTTCAGAGAACCAATACTGCATAATATGACCAATTTCTTTCCCATATTTAAGAACAGACTACCTAATTTCTATCTTTTGAGAAGATTTGGGAACCAGTCTATATTTCCACGACCTGCAGCTTGGAGCTGCTCAGTGAATATGTAGCCACAGGTTTCAGTACCTTGGACAGCAACCTACAATCCAGCAGCACAAAGATTAGAATTACAAGACTCCAGAGCCCACTCTTATCCCATACTAAGGCTGTGTGTGTGTGTGTGTGTGTGTGTGTCTGTCTGTCTGCCTTTGTCTCTCTCTCTTTGTTTGTCTCTTTGTCTCTGTCTCTTCTTGATATCTTTCAGGCTTGTGTAAAACTAGTTGTGTTTTTCAAGTTTGGAGTTTTAGAAAAAAAGAACAAGCCGCTACAGGATTAAGTTATGGTTTCCTGTTGGAATCCAGCCTTTCTGAGAGATATTTCCTCCATCTGCAAACGTGCTTCGATTGATCTCTAAGAGCCAAGAAAACACAGCAGGTCCTCACTTCCAACATTTCAGAATCAATTGAGAGCTGCAGCTCAGTCACTGATACAAAGACAGCACCAGCAGAAGCGTGCTTTGCTCTGTCAGGAATGTCAGCTGGCGCACAGGGGCATGGAAGCTGCAGAGCTCAGGACAGTGCTCGGTACCTCATAGCAGCAACAACTGCGCAGCCAAGAAATATCATGGTCCTGTTGGATTGAGATTTCACAGGGTGGTACAGGAGCACAGTACAGGAAATCCACAGCCTGCCTCTGCTTGGCCTTTCACTGTCTCCCTTTTCCTTGCAAAGATTTCATTCTTGTGCCAAAGTCATCCAAGGGAAATGGGTGGGAGGAGAAGCCAAAGTATGAGAACAGTTCAAATGGATGCAGTGGGAAGAACCAGGCGTTAAAAGATTATGAGCAAGGTTTTCAATAAAAGAGAGGCACGTGGGACAGTCAAGATGCACTTTATTTCCTTTCATTCTCATCACAAGACCGTTACAGTAGAGCTTTTTTGATAGCCAACAGTGTGCAGCTGGAGCAAGTATCATGATTTCTTCAATTTTAAGTCAGAAAAGCATTTTCGAGGAAGCGCATTTAGGAACAACTAAATGTTGGACTCAGCACAATTACTTGCAGAAGTAACATCTCCTGAGTCTAAAGCAACAGCCATTTGAGGGCCTAGAATGCCTGGCCAAGTCTGGAACCTATCAACCTGGAGGGACTTGGCCTCCAAAGACTTGATAGCTTCACAAAAGCCACATATGGAGGCAACTGAAACATTTACAAATACCAGACTGAATATATATATATGTGTGTGTGTGTGTGTGTGTGTGTGTGTTCATACAATTGAATAATGTAAGGTAAGTGAAAACTGGCCCTAGTGATAAAAATGAGTCACTGTAACAGAGAACACAATGCATGAGTCTCACAAACAGAAAGGAGTAGGGGAAGCCATGTACTGAAGAATTCATACTCAGTAATTCTCTCCGTGTGAATCCCAAAATTACACGGAGCTATAATAGATTATTTTCTTTGGCCCTTTAAAGGGAGTGGTAGAGTTGGGTATTGACTGTGAAGCCATGTGAGAACATGATTATACTCTTCAATTTTTCTCTATTCTGAGAAGTAAATACTTTGTAGGTGGGTGGATGGGGTCTGCCCAATGTGAATGCTCACCAAGCCATGGTATTAATATTTGGCCACTTATCATGTGTTCTATTGGTTAATGAGAAGCACTTTGTGATTGCAACTGGTTTACAATGCATCACACCTCCCCCCACCCTGTCAGTCTTGAAAATGAGATTTGGGAAGTGTGACCTTTTGCGTTTCACAGTGGCCAAATTGCACCTATGTCTGTTCACTGGAAATTGAAAACACATTGTCATTTCTACAAAATCCATTTTGTGACACATCTCCATTTACTTGCAGTGAGAAATGGGGATGATATTTGTCAGGGACGTTGATTCTGCAGAGAGGAGCCTCGGTCAAGACCAGGAAACATGATAATATTACAGCTGTCTGCACCTCTCAACCCAAACATGGCTGCAGCCTTGGTCCCTCAAGAGTTTCATAAAGGATGCCATTGAAGCATATCTGCTCCAAAAATGTAGGTGGTCTCATATCGTGAGAAGTCTAGCCTGATTATTTTCAAATATTCAAAAGTTAAGTTACTCTCTCTCCTACATGAACATACTAATGCTGCAGACTGACTTTAGATACACTAAGTGGGATCCCAAAGGCTTGTTAATTATTGGATTCTCTTGACTTTTTTTAGGTGAACAATTAGATCTTCCCCATTGGTTATTAACCCTTCTGTTGTATTTCAACACTTGGGAGATTTGGAGGTCCCTAAGAAATCTTGTCACTGGCACACTCCCCAAGGAATGCTCTAGCACTTTTGCCTCTGGATCTAAAACCTCTGAAAGTGAACGAATGCATCCAATCCGTGAAGAATGTTGTCACTGAAATCTTCAATGTCCTCTAAGGAATTTTGGGGTAGAGGCAATGAGGACTCTGGTCCACCTGAATATCCTGTATTTCTATAAAGGAAACCACATAATTATCTCCTTAATCTGGCCCCAGTGACCCCCAATATTTTGTGGATTGTTTCCCCCTCTGTGAGCATTCCTTGTCTCTTCACTACCCATTGCTAAACATTCCAGAGTGCCTGCTCAAGTCTCCAATATTCTTTCACACCACTGAGTGCTCCTGCCTCATTAGATGATTTTTTTTTTTTTGTCTTTTTGCAGTAATTGGGAAGAGGAGCTGGCAACATAGCTCAGTTTCACAATGGATGCCTTTGAAGTATACTGGCTCCAAGAATGTAGGCAAACTTAGATCATGAGATGGCAAGTGCAAGGACTCAGGGTCGATTCCTGTCACCACATGCTGCTCTATCCCCAACTCTCAGGGGGGCTAAACTGACCACTAAGAACCAGCATGATGGTGCATGACTATAATCCCATTGCTTGGGAGACTGCAAACAGGAGGAACACTAGGAGGCTGAGCTGTATAGAGAAATCCTGTATCAAATATATAAATAAAATTTAAAATAATAACAATTGGGAAGAAAGAAGCTGTGAGAGAGAGGTGATAGAAAGATATGGTCTGGGACAGAAGATAAGTGCTCATGAAGTGCAAAGTAAGGGTAGAACTGGAGTAGCTTTAGAAGGTGTATAAGGACTGAGACCGCTTCTCTCTTTGCAGAGCAAAGAGACCATACTAGGTTCACTATGTGCATAAAGACAACAGATTCAAATCAGCGGATGTGCTCAATGTGTCCTACATTTTCTCTTCTTTTCTTTTGGAGATTCCTTGACAATTGGTCTCCTGAAGCAGCCAGATGCAGCACAAAGTAGCTTCTTGAACAAGACAGTCATTAGCAGCCCTAAGAGTCTGAAGCACAGAGGTGCTCTCTTATGCTTCAGCAGCAGTACACGGATGAGTAAAGCGTCCATGATTCGCGTGCTTTGTTAGTCAAGAGCAGAAGCACACATCATCCTCATGTGTTTCACATAACTGTAGGCACCATGTGGCGTGTGGCCCTGGTGACCTTGCCTCTTCTCCCTCATTTAGCCTTTTGGTGGCACTGGTTACCATGGAGACAGAGGTGCCACTGCTTTGGGCAATGCATATGAAGATTTATCAGGGAAGCACATCTTTTATAAGCTGGTAGTCTTTCCTCTCCACACAGTTAACTCTGAGGAAGTAGCCTGCTTATGGAAGATGCATGGATAAGCTGCAGGGTTGAGGCCACTGTGCGCAGCACTCCGCATTCCAGCAGCTGGACAATTCAAAGTCAATGACCTATGCTCTGATTCAATATTGATTCTTCTGAGAATTCAATATCTAAGCCGATGTATTTCTGGATCTCAATTACTCACTAGCTAAATGTTTGAGTTGCTTCCTGCCTGAGCTCTCAATAGCCATAAAATATCTTCAGCCTTAGGAGTTTGAAATAGGCTATAAATTCTTGTTTGTGTTGCTATGGTGATTTATATTGTCGGCCCTTTTAATAACCACATCAAATGCAGGCATTAAGTAGCAATATAACACCTATACATAATTTAACATCCACCATCTATAACAACTTCTGGCACAACATGAAACATTATATGAGAAAATTAAAAGTAAATAGATATAAATAACCTCAAGGCTTAAACACATAAATATATGAGCTATGTATTAGTCAGCTTTCCATCACTATGACAAACACCTGAGATAATTAATTTATAAAGAGAAAAGGTTTGTCTGGGCTCACAGTTGTAGAAATATGAGCTCATGACTGATTGGCCTCTTCATTTCTGGGACTTCAGTGACCTGGCATGTAGTGGGCAGGAAACAAAGAAGAGAAAGAAAGGAGAAAGTGCCAGAGTCTCCTGCCCTGGCAAGTGCCTGATCTCAGGAATCCAGGGAGATCCTGCCAAGCCTTCACCACGTGGCCCTGGGAAAACAGTCCAGATGCCCCAAACAGTAGCAAGTCATGAACCTAATACTGGGAGAATATAAACCAGAATTAGGAAAAACTGGTTCTGATAAATACTGCATAGCTCTGGCTTGTTACAAGAAATTACACTTGCACCCAGCCCTTTCACTGTTACAAAGAGAGAAATAAAAATACATGTTCAAGGGTAGGAATCAATGATGAATGCATCCCCATTTGACTCCCAGATGGTAGACTGTTTTGTACGATTAACTACAGACTGAAGTCCAGCGAAGCCTATTTCTGGTGGAATTAACTAGAGATGAAGTTTTTGCTCATCTCCTCCAGGTTGCAGGCAGCCTGAGCTGCCTCTGCTCCACCATCTCTGCAGTGGAAATGACTCTGCAGTTCCCTGAATGCAAAGGTGTGAAAACTGCACCTGGAGCCAGCATGGGAAAGTTGGAAGTTAAAGCAGTCAAGTATTGAGGAGAAAAGAAATACTAGACACATGAGTGCCTTTCCCATAAGAAGGGAAGCTCAATGTGGTGGCCTCTCTCTTCTTCTTTGTATCTCAGGAAATCCAGCTTCTTTCCAGCTCTAAGACCACAGGACCCATTGAAAGCTCAGCATGTTTTAATGGTAGTTTTTGGTCCAAGAACAAACACAGGATTTAAATTTTCCTGATCAAAATAAGGAGAGACCTTAGTTTTGATTGCTTACAGAAACTTTTCCTGTCTCCCCATTTGATTCTCTGTGATCAATAAACCCACAGACAAAATTACTGACTATACACCTCTTCCTCCCATCAAGAAGCAAGACTTCAGTTGACAGAATGATGGGAAGTGATTATTGTGCAGGACACTGCCTAGCAGCTGGGCCAGACAGGGTCTGCCCTTCCTGCCTTGGACTATGCACTAGTTTCCTGCATTGCTTTGTATCACTCCTAGCACCACCACCACCACTCCCTTGAGCATCTGTGTGGGAAGCAGTATCTTCTCCAGTTTAGGATGAGAGTATTAAGTAGAATATTCCTGTTTCCACAACTCAAAGAGCTTTCAGTGGGATGGAAAAGCTGACATCTTCACGGTCTTGTCCGGAGCCCAAACTTCACAGGGAAGGTAGTGTGTGGATGATGAAGCTCCGCAGATTAGACATTGACTTCTACAAATCACTCTATCCAGTGTTTTGAGCAAGGGATATGTGCTTCACAGATTTTGAGACCCTCACTTTCAGGCAAGTGTGTCTCCTACTTTATTATGACCCCATAAGGAGAGGAAAGTTGTATCAGTCAGAGTTTTACTAGAAAAACTATAACAAAAGATGTAGAAAGGTATAAGAAATTATAATATTTGCTTATGATGGTCAGCCACAGAGTCAGATGATGAAGTGTGCAAAGGGCATCTGCACACTGGAGACTTAAGGATTCAGTCCATGGTATGGAGCTCAAGAAAACTGATGGGTCTTCAATAAAAGGATGTATCAGGAGGCCGATGGCTCTGTGATTGAAGGCTGTATCAGGAGACCGATGGGTCTGTGGTGGAAGGCTGTATCAGGAGACCGATGGGTCTGTGGTGGAAGGCTGTATCAGGAGACCGATGGGTCTGTGGTGGAAGGCTGTAGCAGGAGGATGATGGGTCTGCAATGGAAGGCTGTAGTGGGAGGTCAATGGGTCAGTGATGGAAGGTTGTATCAGGAGGCCAATGAGTCTGCCGCAGAAGGCTGATGAGTCTATACCACAGGGCAGAAGGGTCCAGGGCAGAGGCCAAAGAGTCTCAAAGCCAAGGGACAACATCCAAGCTGGCTGGGAAGACTGAAACTCCTTCAATAAAATGGAACCCTTCACCCTTACTCAATTCCCTTTTCTGTACTTTCATGAGTCACTCTTGGGTGGGACCACCACAACCCCTGGTGTGGGATTGCTGGACAGATTTAGTTAAACTTTTAACTTCTCAAACTGACACAACTGATCAAGCACTTTACAAGTAGATGCTCCCTCAGCTAAGGTAATTGGGTTTGTGTCCAGAACTGAATTGGAATGCTTTGTTGAATCATTTAAAAAAGAGCATAAACTGAGTAAAAGAAGTCACAAACATGGGCGGTAAGGGCTGCTACCAAGGAAGACCATACAATATTTAATTAATTAATTAATTAATTTTTCTCATCTACTGTTTTATTAATCATATTCACACAGATTTAAATGTTAATATGTAGAGTTTGAAGGTCGAAGGACATCTACGCTGATGCAAGTGGATGGGGGGAGAACACATTGGGTGACATGGTCACTTGCCTGGACACAGCGCATGCACCCTTAGTCTGGTGCTTTCAGTGAGGGGATTTATTGCATCCATAAGGTCTTTATTGCCCAGTCAAGCTTAGGAAAGTGGAGTCTTACAGATCTCATAGGCTGAGTGCTACAGGACACCCGCAGATCGAGAAATCAGTCAACTTTTGTTCAGCAGGAGGAGGTATTCCATAAAAGTCTGTGAAGCTGTCAATAATTAACATCACATGGAGAAAATAAATATGTGAAGTAGTACATGCTTTTATTCCATTGGTGGGAAACGGAGGGCTCTGGTCATAGTGTGGATCTCTGCATTTGCAGAGCACTTGAAAAAGTTATGCAACTCCTCTGGGGCCTGGGTCAAGAGAGCTCTGGAAACAGAGGCTTCTTTTTACTGTGAGTTATGTGTGGCAGGCTTGACTTACGCTCTAATAAAATTGCTGATTTTAAATAATTTGCTCAGTACATTTTTTTAATAGGGCCTCTCTATCTTTCCTTTTAGCTTTGAACTTGACAGAATTGAGGGAATACCTAGAAAACCGACGTAGCACACTTCTGGATGAGGCTGTGAGGGATTTCCTCACAGAGCACTGGGGCATAGCTCAGCAACCTGTGTGAAGCAGATCTGGCCTAAAGTGGGTGACATTGTCCAGTAGGCAGGGGCAGGACAGAAGAGTTGAGGACAGGAGATCTTGCTCCTGTGTGCCCTGAAACCTTTTCTAGTAGATGTGGGGTTTGTGCTCTTATCATCCCTGGGCATTGGACTCCAGATTTCTTGTCCTTTGAATTCGGACTCACATCCACACCTCTCAAGGGGACTTGAAGGGTTTCAGTTTTGGACCAAGCTTCACTGGCCTCCACCTCTGAGGTTGAGCCACCGCTCCACTGCTCCACCTTCCGGTGCAGACAAGAATTGCAGCCACTCAGTCTTTGAGTGGTCCAATCGGATTAAAGCCTCTTCTATTTGCTAATAGTCTTCTTCTGAAAAGCCCTGACAAGCAGAGAACAGCATTCCCATCTTCAGGCCAGACACATCAGCAGGATCAAATGATTTTAGAAACTGGAATCTGAAAGAACTGCAAGGCAGGAGCAGAGATTTTAGCACCCAACATTAGCAGCCCTGGATGAAAGGAATAAGAAAGTAACTGACCAAATCTCTCCTGTTTGTTTTTTCATTCTAACCCAAGCTTTGCATTGGTCAAAATCAACCAGAAGTAAGACAACAAAGGAGACACTTCACGAATCCATCTTGAGCAGGGACATCATGCAATGCAGAAAATGCTGGGGAGTCTCAAGAGACGTCTCCTTCTATATCTGTGTCTCCCTCGATAACCACTCAGCTTGCTTTGTGTTTCATGGGAAGAGTGCATCTCCGCTCTGTGGGGCAGTTGTTGTTGACTATGGTTCAGAGCTGAGAACTAACAAAAAGAAAGAGGAAGGGAGGGAGCATAAGAAGCCAGCGAGGCGGTGCCAGGATAGGAAGCTGGCTGCTGGCAAACTGGTGGCAAACCAGAGGCTCCTGAATGTCACAGCGGCATGCATTCCTGTTCCATGTTTTTACTTGTTTGGTTCTTTTTAGGTGGGTATTGAGGTGGAAGCCACATTCTGGGAAATATGTTTTGGACTAGAGAACAATGAAGTGAACAATCCTTTTTAGTTCTTACTCCCACAAGATAGAAGATAATGTGGAGAACAGACAAGACAGATGGCACCCATGTAGCTATACTCAGATATCCTTTCTGTAAAAATTGCACTCATACAAAGAAAGGCAAAGCAGACAGCCATGCTAAAACTTTGCCAATTTGGAAATGTGTGTTGAGGACTCAGAAGAGCCTCTTCGAGGACACATTGCTGGCTGCAGCGTGGAAATGGCACGCAATGTCTCTTCCTGGGTCAGGTGCTTCTGCCCCATGGTATGCAGACACAAACACTCCTTCTTAATTTTTCTGTGGTTCAGATGCACACATTAAAAACAGACCAGCAGGCCTTTCTCATTTCATCTGTGGTTTGATTCTTTATAGTTTTCTTGTTGGCCAAGGGCAGTCTAAAAATGTTATTTATATTTATTATTTTCAAAAAGAACATTTTACATAACTTTTATTATTAGTATTCTGATACCTTCTGTTGTATTAGTCATCATTGCTAAATTCTTGTTGTATCTCATTTTTTAATTAAGCTTTGTTATAAGAGCATATATATTTAGGGTCTGCCAAATAGCTCAGTGGATTAAAGCACTTGCTTAGGTAGATGTAGGGGCCGGGAGTTCAAACTCTGGATCTGCTGTGCCAGCTCTGCCCCTGAGGCAGCAATTGAGCCTGAGCATGGTGGCGCGTGCCTGTAATCCCAGGTTTTAGAAGGCTGAAATCAGGAGGATCACTATGAGTCCCATCTAGTAGTGAGACCCTGTGCACCCTGTTCTAAATACAAAAAAAAGAAAGAAAGAATAGTGTATATGTAAAGAAAGAAAGATTTATATAAGCTTCACTACTTGTCATGATTTTAAAGCATCCCCAAGATTCTTGGGACACAGTTGCTTCAGGTAGACAGGAACTACTATAAATCTTCAGATTTGAGATACAAAAGTTCACATTCACAGCATCTCTAAAAATAAAATCTGCATTTCTGAGTGCAGATGGTTGGCTTCCAAGGAAAGTCTTGGCTGCCATTTCAAGAGAGTGTGGAAGCCACTGAGTGGCTGTACTGCTTATCCTTGCACTTTCTTAGACCTGATAAAATGTCTCCAGAGCAATGAAGCAAAGTTCCCATCTTGTTTTTCCTCTGTGGTTCACTTCCAGGACACCAGCTCCGGAGTGTCCTCTTTTTTAACAGGCTCAAGAGAGACTTGGCAAAGTGCAGCCACTGGAACCAGCCTCTCTGGCTGCAAATAAACTCTAGAAAAGACTCACAGAACATAGTAAAACAAAGGTCCTTGAATAATATCAACAGAGACTCCCATGCGTGCTGCACAGTCACTTCACAGCTGCCCCACAGCTGCTTAAAAGGACACATCACAGGTGTAAGCCAATTTACTGCTGCATACATTCACAAAATAGAGGCAACATTAAGTACCTACTTTATTAGAAATGTTTGAGGGGCTGCGGAGAAGGCTCAGTGGCATAAGCGCTTCCCTGGCAAGCCCAAGGGCCAGAGTTCAATCCCCAGTTCCACAAAAAAGAGAGAAATGCTTGAGTACTAGGGCCAGCCAGATATCTCAGTGGACTAAAGCGCCTGCTTAGGCAGAGCACAGCACCTGGGATTCTATCTCCTGCATGTAGTGCTGGCCCCAACCCAAGGGTGCACTGAGACAGTGAGTGAGTCTGGGCATGGTGGCATGCACCTGTGGTCCCAGTGCTTGGGATGCTGAAAGGAGGAGAATCACTGTGAGCCCAATCTGTGTAGTAAGACCCTGTAGACGCTATACAAAATACGAAAACAAAAAGAAGAAAGAAATGTTTGAATACTACCAAAGATACAGAGTATTTAGTACCCTTTGCACAAAAATGTTTGATAATAGTTTCCTTGCTACTATTATTAAAAGGATCTATTTTACCAATTTTTGTTGCTGGGCTTCTAGGTGATTTACAATACTTTAGCCCTTTAAAGAGTCCTGACATATCTAAGTATGCATCTTTGTAAGCCAACTCATCTATTTAATACAGATTCATAGGTCAAATTTTCATGTCCAAGTTTAGAAAATCTGCTATTTGCTATGGCGTTACAGAAGAGGCATGGTTACAAATCCCTTATTTTGTTTCTGCCTTCTACAAGTACCACATCATCATTTCAATCAGATCCACATGTTATAACATCATGTTGTCACCCTACTGGAAGTAATTGAATGAGTAAATAAGATCCAAATGGTGCAATAGATATTGTGAAAGGGAAAGAAACTGCTCAAAACCAAAAAATAATTGGGTTGGAGGCAAGGAGAAAAGAAAGAAATGGAGACAAATACACACACACAGACACCACATGATAGGTAAGACAACTGTACTATTAATTTCTTGTGATTTGTTGAAAGGAACAGTTAATACTTGATTTTTTAAATCAATTTTGAATGACTGATAACCTAAGTAACTACTTTGAGGATAACAATATGCAATATAATCGTCATTGCTGATTTTCTATCCCCTTGTTTTGAAATCCTGTATTGTTTTTAATTTCTTAAACATTTTCTTTACTATGTTTTTATCAAGACACCAACCCACAGAAATGTAATTTACAGTGGTTAGCCAGGACCTTTTCCTTAAATTTTAGATGACAATTGTCAGAAGTATTAAATGAAACAAACATATATTCGCACGGGAAGCTCTTGAAAGAATCAACAAATGGGATCAACTTTTCCTAAAGAGCTTCTGCATGTCAAAAGAAATTGTCAACAAGCCGGGTGTGGTGGCGCATGCTTGTAATCCCAGCACTCAGGAGGCTGAGGCAGGAGGATTGTTGTGAGTTTGAGACCAGCCTGAGCTACAAAGTGAGCTTAAAGCCAGCCTGAACTGCATAGCGAGACCCTGTCTCAAAAAA